>CAUYON010020023.1:0-10047 GCA_963573935.1 Arctocebus calabarensis
GGGTCATCTTTTGGATTACTGCTTGAAATTCTAATTTCATCTTTTCCTCCATTCCACTGATCTTATTTGCTATCCAGACTCTGAATTCGATTTCTGACATCTCAGCCATTTGCTTATGTAAGGGATCTTGTGCTGTATCTACCTTGTCATTCCTTGGGGGCACTGATCTACTCTGATTATTCATATTGCCAGAGTTTTTCTGTTGATTCCACCTCATGATTATTTTTCACTGTTGCCTATGACCGTCCTCAGAGTTGGGGAGGTGTCTCTCCCAGATCAGACCCCGCAGGATCACTCTACTGTTGTTGCTGGATCTTTGAAGTGAGTGACCCTGTGTAGCTCCTTTGGGACTGTTTTACCTAGGGAGTTCTGGCTGCAAGAGCAGCTCTGGAGTATGGCACACCTAGATCAAGCAGCAGGGCATGGGATGGGGCACCCGGTGGCCTTTGCAAAGGGAGCCCGTGTCTCCAGCAGTCTCTGGCTGGGAGGAGGGCTCTGAAGGGAGATCCCAGGTCACGTAGCCTTCTGAGTCCCTGACCATATGGGCAGGGCTGATGTGGTGGCAGAGAGCATAGGGGAGGAGGTGAATTGCATGGCTCCTCAAATTGCTGGCCAGGCAGGCAGGCAGAGGCCTGGCAGGTTCCTTGCGGAGTCCCTGGCTGGTGTGGGTGGCAGGCAGATGCCCGGCATGGGGGTCCCAGCAGAGTCCCTGGCCACAGTAAGCTAGGCGGCCAGCTGAGGCCCGGCAGAGTCTCTGGCTGCTACAAGCAGAGGGTCGAGTCCCAGAGGGTGTGGATCAGAGTCACGGGGGTCCCGGCAGGTGGCAGGCTGAGGCCGGCTGGGGCACAGATGGGTGCTGCAAGGGAGTCCTGGTGGACTTCCTGGCCGCTGCTGGTGGAGGGCTAGGGCCTGGCTGGGTGCCAATCGGGCACATGTGAGTCTTGGTGGAGTGGAGTTCCTGGCCACTGTAGGTGGCAGGCCTGGGGCACAGATCGAAGCCTGGCCGGGGTTCTCAGCAGGTGGTCCAAGGCCAGCAAAGCACAGATCGGCACAGTGCAGGAGTCCTGGCAGACTTCCTGGCCACTGCTGGCTGCGGGCCAAGGCCCGGCAGGGTGCCAATCACACGTGGGTCCCTGCGGAGTGGAGTTTCTGGCCACTGTGGGCAGCAGGCCTGGGGCATGGATCCCAGCTGGGCGGGGGTACTGGCGGGCTGTGAGCCAAGGCCGGGCAGGGCACAAATCGCGCCCCCCCCCGACCTGACTAACTTCCTGGCTGCTGCTGGCAGCGGGTCAAGGCCTGGTGGAGTTCCTGGTCACTGCAGGCCCTGGGCTGAGGTCTGGTGGGGCACAGATCGAGCCACTGGGGGTCCTGGCGGTGTCCCTGGCCTGGGGGCTGGCAGGGGATTGGTGGGGCCTCAGAGTCTCTTTCCTGGCCCTGGGCCTGGTCCAGCAGATAGGGAGGGTGGGTGTTGCTCAAGTCTTCCTCCCTCAGTTTCAGCAGAGGTCAGGCTTCTGGTGCATCAGGTAAGGGGGGAAGGGTGTCCTGGAAGTTTCAAATGGCGGAAAACTTTACTTCAATTTTTCTGCCTGAAGCTTGGTTTCTTGAAGTCGCAGCTTGCCACAGAGGTGACCTGCAGTTATCACTTCTCTCTCTCTCTGCCTCTGGGCTGGGCTCCCAGTCTTCAGCTCAATTGGGCAGTTTCTGGATCTTTCCTTTTGGGCAGAACCCTCTGTCGGGGGAAGCTGCTCCCAGTAGACCATCTTGCCCCTCCCCCCTGATTGCAGTTATTTTAGAAGTGAAACCTAAAGTCAGGACATTAGCTGGAGTAAAGGGAAGGGGTGTGCATCAGAGATGCTGAGGAGAAAGGGGAGAAGTGAAATAGTCCCTTTGCAGAGTGGGGAGGTAACCGGCACTTGAAGCTTGGGAGGATTCTGGGGAGCATGGTGAATGCCTGTGAGGTGGGGTCATACATGTCAAGTGAGAGAGTTCAGCACAGTTTTGTTAAATCATGCCTGGCTTCTCAGAGCCAAGCCCAAAACAGGCAAAGTTGATTCCACTAATGGGGAGGTTTGTCCTGGAAACTACATAACAATTGAAGAGAGTCTGCGATGTTGTGAGGGGTTGTGAGGGACAGATGATGGTGAGAACTCATGTTTTTTTCATTGAGTGAGGAGCCAAAGAAGAAAGACAAGATGAAGCTGACAGGATCACTTTCCCCAGGGAACTGAAGAATCCTTGAATGATGTATGAAAGGGATGGAACTGAGAATAGATAGAAAGGTGGTCATGGAGAGGCTGGGGTATTCCAAATGGAGGGGATTAGGAGCGTCTGTTAATGGCAAAATAGGGTTAGAAATGACCTGGGGGGAGCAACTGAGGCAGGTGAAAACAAGGTCATTGGACATGAGGAGGTCAAGGAATGGAGGGGAAAGATATCAAAGGTATTTCTCACAGTTCGAATCCGTGGGGATATTAAAATCACCAAGAATAATTGCAGAGTAGTGGTGGCAAGTCTGTCAGGGAGCTTCTTGCTACGTTTTTCACAGAATGAGGCAGGTGACTTTAAAAAGGCAGAGGGTTGCCACGTGAAATTCAAAAGAGCCAGGTTTTTTCGTTTTCTTTCTTTCTCTTTTTTAAAGGAAAGAGGTAGCACTGATTTGGAAGTACCAACAAGAACTCAAAGCAGTGTATCTGCAACACCTCCAGATTTACAAGATAACAGCTACCTTTGTAGGAGGTTAAAGAGAAGCCCTGTTTACAAATGCAACTAAGTTTCTAGTTTAGAGTAGGAAAAAAAGTGAAACGACATTTAATGAAGAATTAAAATTATGTTGACAAGTTGTAAGCAATTCCGGAGGGCACAGTGGAAAGATGTGGGGAGAAGGGAGTGGTGGAAGATTGTTCCAGGATGGGGGATGATCAAAGCAACGTGGGGATGATTCAGGTGATGAGCGATGGCTTGTGGCACTCCAGGGTGACTGAAGTAAGCAGGAATGTGGGCATGATGTAATTAATCCAGAAACAAGATTTTGTTATCTGCAGAAAGGATTACTTGGCCCTCTCATTATTTTTAGAACCATCCAGAGGAACATAGAAAGGTGAGAAGAGAGGTCTAAGAGCTTGTAATAAAAATGCCTAGCAAAAAAAAGATGTAGATTCTCTCAACGTTCCAGATTGCTCCACGGAGAGCTGTGCTCTTAGTCCCATTATTGACGGATAGAACCGTTTGAGTGGTGTGGTGGCTCCAGGTTGTCACTGAAATAATTGAAGAAAACAAGTAAGGCTTTAGCAAGAAAAAGGAAGCAGGCATTTATCAACGACTTACACACCAATCCAGGCCCTGTCCTAGCGACTGCAGGTACGTGAAAAGCACAGCCTCTGGGTTTTATATCCAACTTTGAGGAGGATCAGCCACTTCTTAGAAGTCTCCCAGGATCTTAATTAACTGTAGTCTCAGAATAGTCCACCTGTAAGATGTTGAAAACAATCCACAGTCAAGGTCTTAATAACAACCCACCGGAAGGGTCTTAATCAGTCTCATCACCATGATATTCCCAGTCACCTTGACCTAGACCAGTCCAAAATAGCCTCACCACATCAATCATCCACCCTGCTCATATCTAACTAGCTACCTAGCAGAACTGTGGAGTAAGAGGTCCAAATAAACCCAGGATGATAGCCATCACATTATTACCAAGTACCAAGGGCTTATTTTGAATATTTATTGTCCTAAGAAATTTATATCTGTAATTTCATTTAATTTCCACAAACAGTACTGTGAATTGGTATAAGAATCTCCATTTCAGGGTTAGAAAAACAAGGAAGCAAAGATTTGAATTTGCAACTCTTTGATTATACAGTTAATATTGAACAATGGTGAGGGTGTGGAGTTTTGTAATATTTGGGAGTAGAGGTGAAATGAAGCATATTTCCAGTACTAATTCAACTCCGTAAATACTAAGTGTCCAAATTTCAGCATTGTACTAGTCTCTGGGATAAGAAAGATAAATACCACTTGTTCTTTTCCCTAGAGAAGCTTGAAATCTACTGGAAAGAACAGAACAACAAAATTATAGTCCATGGTAAACCAGGTAAGGATAAAAATGGCTATGTCCACAGGTAGTATAGAGGAAGAAATGCTGAGCCCTTTATCAGAAAGGTTTTAAGAGACCAGTCAGAGTTTTCAGGATAAAGGATGAACTTGATTGAAGATAATCTCATTAAGCTTAAATAGGAAGAGGGATCCAATATTTTCTGAGATTATGGAGAGAAAGATAAGGATTACTGAAGATGTAGTCAAGTGTATGGGGGACAATGGCAAAGTTAAAGTAATACTGTTCCTTGTAGTTGTATAAATTGTATAGCCTTTCCCATAAAATCAGAGACTCTGACAAGAAAAAAGAAATATAACTGGCTTAAGCTTCTCAGATCTGTCCTAAACACAAGTATGTCTTATTCCCACTACATAAATGAGAAGGAAAGAGAGGACCACATATTGTCTATATAGAGAGTGTCAAAAAATGTATACACATTTTAAGAAAGGAAAAACTGTACTAAAATTGTAATACTCTAATTATGTTGGACTTCTGCAATTATAGGAGGTACTCAAATGTGTCTTTTATCCACCTTTTGTTATTGATATATATTTAGTATTATAATATTTTAGCATATTACATAGAAGTCGTTGGGTCAAATTAGAATCACTACCAAGAGAGAAGCTGGGAAAGAAAAAAGAAAAAGAAAAAGGAAAACAAACAAACAAAGACCTTCTGGTCTCATTCCACAACTATTGAAATTTCCTCTTCTCTTGCATCTGTCCTGATTCTGTTTCTTTTCTTTTTCTTTTTTTTTTTTTTTTGAGACAGAGCCTCAAGCTGTCACCCTGGACAGAGTGCTGTGGCATCACAGCTCACAGCAACCTCTAATTCCTGGGCTCAAGAGAGTCTCCTGTCTCTGCCTCCCAGGTAGCTGGGACTACAGACGCCCGCCACAACGCCTGGCCATTTTTTGGTTGCAGCCACCATTGTTTTTTGGTGGGCCCTGGGCTAGATTCGAACCCACCAGCTCAGGTGTACATGGCTGGCGCCTTAGCCCGTTGAGCCACAGGCACCGAGCCCCTGATTCTGTTTCTATTTATCAGGTTAGGTTGTTTTTTTTTTTCCTTTCATTTTTAAACTCTTCCTTCCTTTCTCCCTTGAATATGGATACCAGTCTGGGCCCTCTTTGGGGAACATTGGATGGCCATATGCAGAAGAATGAAACTAGACTCCTATCTTGCACCAGATGTAAAAATAAACTCAAGACTCAAATGTAAGACCTGAAACCATAAAAATACTAGAAGAAAACTGAGGGAAAACTCTTTCTGGAGTAAGAATTCATGACTAATATCTCAAAAGCACAAGCAACGAAAACAAAAATAGACAAATGGGACTTAATTAACTAAAAAGCTTCTACACAGCAAAAGAAATAATACATAAAGTAAATAGACAACTTGCAGAATGGAAGGAAGTATTTGCAAACTATGCATCCAGCAGGGGACTGATATCCAGAATTTACAAAGAACTTACCCTCAACAATAACTCCATTAAAAAGTGGGCAAGAGACATGCGTAAACATTGCTCAAAGAAGTAATAACAAATAAATTGGCCAAGAAGCATATGAAAAGAAGGCTCAACATCACTAATCATCAGAGAAATGTGAATTAAAACCACAATGAGATAGCTATCATCTTTTACCAGAATGGCTATTATTAAAAGGCAAAAAAACAAACAAACAAACAAAAAACAAAATGTTTGCTATAATGAGGAGAAAAGGAACCAGACTGTTCATGGGAATGTAAATTAGTGTAACTTATATGGAAAACAGTATGGGGATTTCTCAAAGAACTAAAAACAGAATAGCCATTCAACATAGCAATCGCAGTTTATACCCAAAGGACAAGACATTGCCGTGTCAAAGTGATAACTGCATTCCTGCAGCAATATTCACAGTAATAACAATAACAATATGGAATCAACACCTGTCCATCAATGGATGATTGGATAAAGAAAAAGAGAATGTGGCATACATAGTGTTTTCACACATTCACACATGGGAATTCTATTCAGCCATTGAAAACAAAATGAAATCTTTTGCAACAATGTGGGTGGAACTAAAGGCCATTATCTTAAGTGAAATAACTCAGAACTGGAAGTCAAATACTACATGTACTCACTTATAAGTGGGAGCTAAACAATGAGTACATCAACAGAGAATGGGGGATAATAGGCCGTGGAGACTTGGGAGGGTGGGAGAATGGGAGGTGGGTGGGGGACGAGAATTTGCTTAATAGGTACAGTGTGCATTTTTCAGGTGACCGTTATACTGAAAGTCCAGACTTCACCACTACCAAATATATCTCTGTAGCAAAACAATAGTTGTACCCTTTAAATTTATATAAACAAAACAAAGAAAAAAAAAAAAAGCAAAGCAAAGAAATCAAGACTCTTCTGTTTTCAGAGGACATTTCTCATCTGTGGCTCAACCATCACCCATGTGCAGCTGACTTGCAAATCTACGCCTCCAGTCATTACTGCTGTCCTGGGTTCCAGCCCTAAATTTTCAATTTCCTATTGTAATTCTTCACAGGGTGTCCCCTTTGTACTTCAAACTCAGTATTTCAAAAACACAATTATATGTCCCATAAAAGAAGAACTTTTTTCCATCCTCGAAAAAGTTCTATTTTTCTAAAAAAAAGTTTTTGTTATGTCCTAATAACCTTGTATCTTGGTTGTTATATTTAATAGTAGTTTCTTAATTGACCTGCTAGATCCTAGGATTATTGTTCCTTTGATTTGAGTTGTACATCTTTGTATAGAAAAAAAAACAGCCATTTTCTCTATACTCGCCTCAATACTCCTACAACCAAGTGTGAGGGATTTTTATTTTTAATACCAAGCAATTTCCCAATTCTCTGCAGATACCACACGGGTATCAGTAGGTATTCAATTAAATTCTGACACTAACCAGAACAGACCCTATGGGTTAAGGCTACAGTCCTGTAAGACTGACCCTCTATGTCAGATGCCACTCCTAATTAATAAGTCTCCAGGTTACCTACAACTTCTGACTTGGCTACAAATTATAGATAGTCCCATGACCCCCTCCTCAGTTTGATAATTTGCTAGAGTGAGTCACAGAACCTGGGAAAACAATTTACTTACTACTGCTGATTTATTGTGAAGTTACTTTAATCTAGGATACAAATGAAAAGCCAGATGAAGAGATACCTAGGCAATATCTGGAAGGGGCCGGAGCACAGAAGTTTCTGTTCCCAGAGGTTCAGGTGCCCACCCTCCAGCAGGAGGATGCTCTTCCAACTGGAAGCTCTCTGAGCCCCATAGTTCAAGCATTTTGGGGGGGGGGTTCAACATGTGTGAATGTTCAATTATTAACTCAATCTCCTGCCCCTCTCTCCTTCTCAGAGGGTGGCAGGTGGAGCTGGAAGTTACCTTTTAATCATGGCCGTGGTCTTTCTAGTGACTAGCCCCCCACGGAGGGGCTCACCAAAAATCGCCACATTAGCATAAAAGATTCTCCTATTACCTAGAAAATTCTAAGGGATAGGAGATATGTGTTAGGAACTGGGGCAAAGACCAAACATTAGAACAAAAGATGCAGTTAGCAGCCCAGTCACTCAGGAAGTTACAAAGGTTTTAGAATGTCTAAAGGAGCCAGGGACAGAGACCAAATGTATATTTTTTGTTACGGTTAAGCTTTGCCACATTAATCTTCCTGAATCAGAATCACTCATGTTCTCCATCTGGCCACATCTGTAGCCTTCCTGCCCCTTTAAGTATTGTTCATGGATTGAAGTCCAAAAGCTTAAACTTCTTAGCTTTCTGCCCTTCATCTATGCCTCCATTGGTTTTTAAGGATAATATCTCTATTAATCTTTATGCTTTTCTGTACTGGTTATGTTTTCTGAATTGAGTTCTACTAACCCTTCATCTACATCTTGCTTAGTATTTTTCCACATCTCTGGATTCTAACAGGAAGTAAATGTTTCACACTTGATAATTTACCTGCTTTACAATTTTCTCTGTCTCCACCCAAAACACAAGATACTCTGTCTTCACACCCAACTCCCAAACATAATTGTTTCCAGAAGGTCACTGTGACCTTGCTCATAAAAGGTGCACTTCTTTTTACTTATTATATTTTTGTAAGGAATTGTGTTCCACTAGTACTTTTCTTTTTCATCCCCTCTCCCCTTTTTTAAAAATAGTGTTTCTGGATGAGTAATCTGTGGGCAGACGTCCATGTCAGTACCTCATACACCAATTACTATACACATCGTGAATAGTATTCTCTGGGGCTTTTCTTGGCCATTACCCTTTCTAGATGCATAACAGTTCAGTTTCTACTTCTGTAAGTGCAAAAGGACTTTTTTCAGTGTACCTCCATTTGATAGCTAAGGTCGTATTCTTTTTTTTTTTTTGTAGAGACAGAGTTTCATTTTATTCCCCACAGTAGAGTGCTGTAGCACCACAGTTCACAGCAACTTCCAACTCCTGGGCTTAAGTGATTCTCTTGCCTCAGCCTCCCCAGTAGCTGGAACTACAGGCATCTGCCACAGTGCCCAGCTATTTTTGTTGTTGTTGTTGCAGTTTGGCCGGGGCTGGGTTTGAACCCCCCACCCTCAGTATATGGGGCCGGGCGCCCTACTCACTGAGCCACAGGCACCGCCCAACCTGGCTACTCTATTTTAGAGTTGAGGTCTTGCTCTGGTTCAGGATGCTCTGGAACCTCTGAGCTCAGGCTATCTACCTATCTCAACCTTGCAAAGTGGTAGGATTACAGGCATGAGCAACCATGCCCAGCCAGTTAAAATACATTTTTTTTTTTTTTGAGGCAGAGTCTCACTATGTCACTCTCCATAGAGTGCTGTTGTGTCACAGCTCACAGCAATCTCCAACTTCTGAGCTAGGCGATTCTCTTGCTTCCCAGGTAGCTAGGACTCCAGGCGCCTGCCACAACACCAGCTATTTTTTTTTTTTTTGAAATTTAAATACATGTATTTTATTATTCTTCATTACATTATTTCCCGCCCCACACCCTCCAAGGGTAAGACCAAATTTATTTACAGAAAAGAAAACAGAAAACACTTAAGCTCCTGGTAGAGGGAGAAAATTCAAGTGGGGAGAGAAAAGCTCTCTCCATTTCTCTCCCGGTCTTTTCCCGTCTCCTCCTTTCGGCCTTTAGTCTCAGGGTATATATAGGTGTATGGGTTCCTTGGCCAGGAAACCAATGAATACAGTCCCTTTCGCTGGGGGCAAGGTGAATGAATGTATTAATGAATGGATACAGTTCATTCATGGAATTGAGGCCTAGGAAATTCACAAGAAATTGACCTAGGCATAGGAAATGGGGGTTCCACATTTAGTCCTAAATATACAGTGAAGGAGACACCAAGGCACAGGTGTCTCCTCGGCAGTTGTCCAGCCTTTTTGGCTATTGGAGCCTCTGGTGGAGGTTGGAGGTCCCCCTCCTTGCCTGTCATCTAGCCTGATGGCTCTTCAGCTGGCTGCCGCAGCACCAACACCGCCAAGGAGAAGGCGGCAGGTCCACCAGCTCCACTGAGCTGGTTAGGTTGCCAGATGTCCTGCATCAATTCTCCCTCTCCAAGTAGAAACTCTAACTGCTGTTAGGGAAAAGGGGCAAAGACTCGATCTAACTGCTTCCTGCTGAATTGGGCGATGATAGAAGGGGGCAGTTAGGGTTTCTCCGGAGGGAGAATGATACAGGAGTTCATGGACTGGAACCATCTTTATTGCATGTGGCTTGATGAGATTTCTGGAAAACAAATCTGATTAGTGTAATCAGTAATAGGCAAAGGTAGAAGAGCGTCAGGTCAGAAGCACTTATTCACTGATGCTACAAGAAAACCATATTAGGATTTTTCTTGCTGTTTCCTAAATAATAACTTCAAACTTTCTTTTGGCTCACAAGTGTAGGTGGTCTGTGGTTGGCTGTCTTCATTGCCTGCCTCCGTAGAAGATGGAGGATT
>CAUYON010020024.1:0-105461 GCA_963573935.1 Arctocebus calabarensis
AACCATGTAATATTATGCAGCCTTAAAGAAAGATGGAGACTGCCTCTTTCGTATTTACAAGGATGGAGCTGGAACATATTCTTCTTAGCAAAGCATCTCAAGAATGGAAGAAAAAATATCCAATGTACTCAGCCCTACTATGAAGCTAATTTAAAGCTTTCATATGAAGGCTATAACCCAACTATGGCACAAGAATATGGGAAGGGAGGGAAGGAGGGAGGTTGAGGTGGCGGAAGGGTAATTGGTGAGGCCACGCCTATGGTGCATCTTAGAGGGGTACAGGTGGAACTTACTAAATGCAGAATACAAATGTCTTCATACAATAACTAAAAAAATGCCATGAGGGCAATGTTGAGCAGTTTGATGAAAACATTTCAGATTGTATGTAAAACCAGCACATTGTGCCCCTTGATTGCACTAGTATATGCAGCTATGATTTAATTTAAAAAAAAAAAAAAAAAAAAAAGGAGGCTTAGGGAGGCAATGAAGAAACACATCTAATTGACACCTGACTCCATAGAGGGTCAGATTATTTTAAAAGACAAATTTATCACTCAAGCGGCTCCAGACATTCAAAGAAAACCCCAGAAATTGGCTCTAGGCCCAGACCATAACCTGGAGAATCTTCTTAAAACAGCCTCTATGGTCTTTTTATAACTGAGACCTGGAGAGAAAGAAGGAAAAAGAGACAAAGGAGCAGAAAAGAAGGACAGCTCTAGTAATGGCACTCCAACAAATGAGCAACTTTCAGGGGCAAAGGGAAACCAGAGGAGCTAAAAACAAGTGCTTCCAATGTGGTCAGACTGGCCACTTAAAGACTGCCCCAAGCAGCACCACTGGCTGGGCAAGCCCCTTGGCCCCTGTCCAGAATGCAAGGGTGACCACTGGAGGGTGGCCTGTCCCTGGAGGTGAAGGCCTCCTGGGACAGTGACCTCATTGGAGCCCAAACTGAACTGAGGGTGCCTGGGGCAAATTCTCATGGCTACAACTTGTGTCATCACCCCTTAAGAGCCCCAGGTTTGCTGTATAGTGGAGCGCCAAGAGATAAAATTTGTTTTGGACACTGGAGCAACCTTTTCTGTACTTCTCTCCTACCCTGGTCTTTTATCTCCCAAATCCATAACTATACAGGGGATGTCTGGAAAGTCGGTTACCAAATTTTTCTCCCAGCCTTTAAGCTACAATTGGGATGACTTGCTGTTCTCTCATGCCTCCCTAATCATACCTGAAAGTCCTGCTCACCTTTTGGGGAGGGACATACTAACTAAAACAGGAACTTGTCCCTCCTGGAGATCTAGTCATGATCAAAACTCTCCCCTCTAATTCATCTTCCCTAACCCCAACTTGGGAAGTCCCCTTTCCTGTTATCTTGTCTATTTCTACAGCTGTTGAAGTTATAGGAATCGATTCCTGCATACATCATTCATGAGTAAAATCCTGGAACCCTCCATCTTCTACAGAGGCAAGCAATGAAGACAGCCAACCACAGACCACCTATACTTGTGAGCCAAAAGAGTTTGAAGTTATCATTTAGGAAACAGCAAGAAAAATCCTAATATGGTTTTCTTTTAGCATCACTGAACAAGTGCTCCCAACCTGACACTGTTCTACCTTTGCCTATTACTAATTACACTAATCAGATTTATGTTTTCCAGAAATGTCATCAAGCCACACTCAATAAAGATGGTTCCAGTCCATGAACCCCTGTAACACTCTCCCTCCGGAGAAACCCTAACTGTCCCCTTCTATCATCGCCGATTCAGCAGGAAGCAATTAGATCGAGTCTTCACCCTTTTTCCCTAACAGCAGTTAGTTTCTACTTGGAGATGGAGAATTGATGCAGGACATTTGGCACCCCAGCCGCTCAGTAGACCTGCCACCTCCTTCTTGGTGGTGTCAGTGCTGCGGCAGTCAGCAGAAGAACCAGCGGGCTGGATGACAGGCAAGGATGGGGACCTCCAAACCCCCACCAGAGGCTCCAATAGCCAAAAAGGCTGGACAACTGCTGAGGAGACACCTGTGCCTTGGTGTCTCCTTCACTTTACATTTAGGACTAAATACAGAACCCCCATTTCCTATGCCTAGGTCAATTTCATGTGAACTTCCTAGGCCTCAATTCCATGAATGGACTGTGTCCGTTCATTGATACATTCATTCACTTTGCCCCAGCGGAAGGGACTGTGTTCGTTCATTGATACATTCATTCACCTTGCCCCTGGTGGAAGGGACTGTGTTCATTTGTTTCCTGGCCAAGGAACCCATACACCTATATATACCCCAAGACTAAAAGCCTAAAGGGGGAGACAGGGAAATACTGGGAGAGAAACAGAGAGAGCTTTTCTCTCCCCACTTGAGTTCTCTCTCTCTACCAGGAGCTTTAGTGTTTTCTGTATTTTTTTCTGTAAATAAATTATGTCTTACCACTGGGAGGGGGGGGGTGGGAAATGCCATGAAGGCTATGTTAAACAGTTTGATGAAAACATTTCAGATTGTATGTGAAACCAGCACATTGTACCCCTTGATTGCATTGCACTAATGTATGCAGCTGTGATTTAATAAAAAATAAATAAATAAAAAATAAACATAATATAATGCCACATGCTTTAAATGTTTTAATTTTTTAAAGAAAGGTCTATTGCTATGGGTCCTGTCAACTTTATTCCTTCATAAAAATAAGTTCATCCATAAACCCAGCACTGTCTGAATGTGCTTTAATCCTAGCTGTGTTTACAGGAAAGGATTGTTTTGTCAATGTTTAAGAAATGAAAAGTACTTTATGAGCAGGGGCACGTAAACCACAGCCACCTCCCCCATCACATGGGACACAGCCACCTCCCCCATCATATGGGATGCCATGCAGACCATGTAGGACTGTTGTACCACTGTCCGGAATTCTGGAAGACTTGGCAAGCCAGGAAGAGCTGTGTTTTCTTTTCTGGAGGGCTTCTGGCTCTCAGTGGTTGCGGAGCACCCAACAGCACACAGATAAGAGGGCTGCTGGAAGCAGAAGTGGTTTCCTGTGTACTCCTGCCTTGCCACCTACGCAGTGCTCTGAGAATGGTAACATGTAGGTAATGGCAGCAGGTTGGAGGAGTTGTGGGAGCACAGAGGAGCCAGCATTCATGTAACTAGAATCTTAACAGGGGGGACAACATTGGAACTCCCTGAACTGATCACTGACCCCACAGATTTCACAACCCAAACCTAGAGATGACAACATTTTTTGAGTAGAACAAGGAAAGGGAAGAAGACCAGGGGATCCTAAGGGAGCAGCTATTTCCCTCCTGAGTGATATAAATGGAATAATTGTTTTAGAGGCTGGCGTCGGAAGGGAGGGACAGAGCTGTGCCAGAAGAGTAATAGCTTTTATTCATTTCTTTTCTTTTCTTTCTTTTTTTTTTTTTTTTTTGAGACAGAGTCTTACTATGTTGCCCTCACTAGAGTGCCGTGGTGTCATAGCTTACCAGCAACCTCAAACTCTTGGGCTTACATGATTCTCTTGGCTCAGCCTCCCAAGTGGCTGGGACTGCAGGTGCCCCCCACAATGCCTGGCCAATTTTTGGTTGTAGTTGTCATTGTTGTTTAGCAGTCCTGGGTCTGGTTCGAACCCACCAGTCCCAGTATATGTGACCGTTGCCCTAGCTGCTGGGCTAAAAGGCTCCGAGCTGAGTAATTGCTTTTAAATAGTGAAGGTCTCCAATTCTCCAAAGTGATGTATCACACCAGTGGAAAAACAAACACCCATGTTCCAGTACTCCTAAACTAGTAGATTAACACCTACATGCTCACATAAGAGGAAAAACTCAATGAAATTCAAGTAGAGGAGGTAAAGAGGGGGTTGAGTCCACCTTTCTGCAGTCTGAGGCAGAACTTGGTCTTGCAGCAACTGGAATTCTAGCGTGCTACTTTTCTGCTCTGTGATTTCAGGCAAGGTAATTAAATGACCTTGCTAAGGCTTGGCTTCCTCAAATGCTAATGAGGGTAATGTCCTCTACCTACTCATGCATGAAACCAGAATTTCAGCCTGTGCCACAGGTCCTGGTGCTGAGTAGGGGTCTCCCGTTGTCCTGGCTTTCCCTGCTTCATGATTCTTCCATGCTCATTCCTGTCTTTCCTTCAGACCAAGTCCTCTTCATCTCCTCAGCTCGACATCTCAGTAAGCCAGCCAGCACTGCTTACTTACAGCTGTCATCGTCACCACCTTACAGAGCTGTAATGTGACATCTGTAATTCAGCCTTATTGGGTTCCAATTTTTTGATTATTCTAACTACACTAAGATTAATTCCTTTGTGGATAAGCTTCTTCTACATGATAAGTTAGTTCCTTGGGATTAAATCCCAGAAGTGGAATTACCATGGAAAAGGGTATAGGCATCTTAAATGTTTAAATGTTACTGACACATTAAATAAACTACCTAAAAGGTTTTTGCTCATTTTTTAAAAATACCTGCCACCTGAGAATTCCTGTTGTACTGCTCTATCATCACGCCATGTATTCTCATTTAGAGAAAAAAAACAAAAAAACACTGGCAATTTGATAAGCAAAATGTGATATCTAGTTTTCTTAATTTTCATGTAATGATGAATTTGTAATGATGACTATTTTTCATGCTATGTATCTAATCTATTTTTTCTCTATGCTTCATGTTTTTAGTATTTCTGTTATTGATTTATTAGGAGGAAGTTACTTTTATTTAAGTGCATGAGAGTGCATAGAATGTTCACCATTGTGTTGGAGGAGAAGGGGGAGCATGGGGAAGTACATAAAGTGTTAGCACAACCCCCACAAAGATTCCCAGAAGAAAATATTTTGTTTTTAAACTAGTGGATCATGGTAAAACTATCGATCATGAAACAAGGAAATAATACCTTTTTTCCCTTTATCTATCCATTTACAAATTTGTCATCAGGATAGAAAAATGTAACACTAAATGCGTAAGTAACCTGTATCCCTATACCAGATAAATACCACCTAGAGTTAGATATTATTCTATCCATTTTACAGGTGAGGAAACAGGCTCAGAAAGGTAAAGCAAATTTCCCCAGGGAAAATATGATTTTCTCAAGGTTTTATGGCCAATATCTGGCAGAACCAGAGTCAAGACCCAGCAGGTCCAACTGCAGAACTCAGCCCTTCTTAAGGCCACCCCAGGGCTTGTTGACCAAGATACCATATCAGGGCCTGGTGTACAGGAGGCAGCATCCGTGGAGCACACCCACCACTGCCTGTAATTACTCTAAAACCTTATATTCTTTCATTGCAGGCCTTGGCATAAGTTTTATTCTTAATTTAGAACATTATTTTCTATCCTTCCCATAGAAATATTTGTGTAACTCATAGGTTTTTTTTTTTTCAAATTCCATTGTAATGATTCATGTTTGAGTCCATCTCTTACTAGCCACCACAGAGCACTTGGGAGAGCTGTAAACACCACACAAAGGCCACCAGCAAAGCGTGCATCCCCAGTGTCTCCAGATGGTGCACTCCTCATGTGTTGCTGAGTGGCTAGCCTAGAGAAGGCTGCCCTGGACCCTCACTCACCCCATATGCCCCTTAGCCTGGGAGTAGAGAAAGGAAGTAGGTTGGGGGATAGCCCTTCTCCCCTGTCCCTGTGAAGACTGTTTCTGCGAATCTACAGGAAATTGAAAACACAGACACTGTTCTCACAGTCACAGCTGCAGTACGCAAGCAGAGCAGAGTGAATAATTGTCTTTGAACTTGGGGCTTCATAAGGATTTTCCTGTGCTCGGGGCTGGTAATTTAGAGGCATCCTGGAAATCCCCTGGCTCTTTTTTCCTCCCCCTTGACCATCATGCTGGAAAAATCAGGAGGCTACTACCACGGAAGCCCCAGCTGCCTGACTGCCTGCCTGCCCGCCCCCTCACACCTGCCTTCGCAGCCCCCCCTCACAGAAAGCCCCCACCTGTCCCGCTACTCACTGAGAGAGAAGCCAATCTGAAGCATCAGGACAAGGATGGGCAGCCAGCTGCTGCCTGAGGAGTCCATTGCTGCAGGGACTGAGATGAAAGCCTGGCTCCACCCCCACCGGCGTCCCTCTTTCATCCTATGAGCAAATACTAGAATCTGCAATGCCTCAGATGAAACATATTGGTAAGTGGTGAAAGGTGCAAGTCAAGTTTCGGTCTTTTACGTGTGGTTAATCCAATTCTTCCAGTATAATTCATTAAATAGAGATGCTTTTGTTCGGTTTATCAAAGAACAGATGGCTATAAGAGACTGGTTTCATCTCTTGCTTTTCTATTCAGTTCCAAATGTCTATGTCTCTATTTTTGTGCCAATTCCATGCTGCTTTGATTACTGTGGACTTGTAATATACCTTAATGTATGGTGGAGTGATGCCTCTGACTTCATTTTTATTACTAAAAATTGCCCTAGCTTTGCGAGGTTTTTTCCAACTTTGTTTTTATTACTAAAAATTGCCCTGGCTCTGAGACGATCCACATGAAATAAAGAACTGGTTTTTTTTTCCAGTTCTTCAAAGTATGATGTTGATATTTTAATAGGGATTGCATTGAATCTGTAGATTGCTTTGAGTAGTACAGACATTTTAACAGTGTTGATTCTTCCCACCCAAGAGCATGGTATGTTCTTCCATTTGTTAATGTCTTCTGCTATTTCTTTTCTTAGGGTTTATATTAGCTAACATCACATAAAGCCATTATAAACTGCAAGATATTAAAATGTTATTTATTTCAAGGATATGAATATCTTATTTTCATAAAGAGTCTACTTTGGGCTAGGCGCCTGTGGCTCAGCAGGCTAAGGCGCCAGCCACGTACACCTGAGCTGGCGGGTTCAAATCCAGCCCGGGCCTGCCAAACAACAATGATGGCTGCAACCAAAAAATGGCCGGGGCGTTGTGGCGGGCGCCTGTGGTCCCAGCTACTTGGGAGGCAGAGGCAAGAGACCCGCTTGAGCCCAGGAATTGGAGGTTGCTGTGAGCTGTGATGCCACAGCACTCTATCCAGGGTGACAGCTTGAGGCTCTGTCTCAAAAAAAAAAAAAAAAAAAAGAGTCTACTTTGGTGTATGCTTTAAAATGTAAAATTCATAAGTCAATTAATATACATATAGCAAAATTGCCTGCTTAAAACTTTTTATCTTGTTTTTCAGAGCCCTGTCATTAGAGGTTGCAGACCTCTAACACAAACTATTTTCTTTGCCTTCCCTACCTTATGATGATTTTTAAGGTAAACATCCCATTTTCAATTTTGCTAGTGGTTTTCCTGTAAATCTAAAAAGAAAAAATTTTTTTAAACAAGTGAATAGTTTATTAAGAATTAAACAAAGGTATAATGTGATGCAGTACAAGCAAGACACTCAAGATATGTATAATAGTACTACTCACACAAAAACTTAAATTTCACCTCAAAAAAAAATCACAAAAGAGAAAGCAATTTCACTATTATAAAATAAGATATTTCATGCAAAGTGTTAACTCTGCCTCCCCAAAGCCCAACCTCCCAAGAAACAAAAAACTACCTGGGAATACTGCTATGCTAACATATTAACCAGAGTATAATCATTCATAGGAAAATAGTAATTAAGCAATGAATTAAATTAAATAACAAAGTTCAAACTATCATAAACTCATAGACCACAATGATTTTACAAGACAAGCAATTCCAGAAATCTTATAAACTATAAAAAAGAAGAAATATTTCAATATCATTCTACTTGATCTGGATACACCTGATATTGAAATTGGAGAAAATATATTGTTGTAAAGGAAAATTACAAACATGTTTCACTTATATCCTAAACAACATATTGACAAGTTGAATTAAGAAATTAATGTTTAAGTAATGTACTTTGGTCAAAATTGAATCCAATTTATATGAAAGTTAGTCACTTTTCCTTTTCTTTTCATTTTTGGTTTTCTTTCCCTCACCCCTTCCCTTCTTTTCTGTCTACTCTCCCCTTGCCTCATGCCCCACTGTGTAATTGATTGTCATTCATTGTCCTCAAATCAAAGTTGAATACATAGGATTCATGCTTCACCATTCCTGTGATGTTTCAGTAAGAATAATGTTTTCCACCTCCATCCAAGTTAGTACAAACACTGCAAAGTCTCCATTGTTTTTGATGGCTGAGTAATATTCCATGGTATACATAAACCATAGTTTACCAATCCACTCCCGGGTTGAAGGACATGTAGGCTGTTTCCACACTTTACCAATGGTAAATTGGGCTGTGATAAACAGCCTAGTACACGTGTCCTTACAATAAAAGTTTTTTTTTTTTTTTTTTTTCTTCTGGATAGATGCCCAGCAATGGGATTGCAGGATCAAACAGAAGGTCTAGGTTGACTTCTTTGAACTTTCTGCATACTTCCTTCCAAAAATGTTTTATTAGTTTGCAGTCCCACCAGCAGTGTAAAAGAGTTCCTTTCCCCCCTCCACCCCAATCCACGCCAGCATCTGCAATCTTGAGATTTTGTGATATAAGGCCATTCTCACTGGAGTTTGATGGTATCTCAGGGTAGTTTTAATTTTCATTTCTCTAATATTTAAGGATGATGAGCATTTTTTCAAGTGTTTACTGGCCATTTGTCATCTTTAGAGAAGATTCTATTCATCTCTCTTCCCCATTGATGTATGGGATTGTTGGTTTTTTTCTTGTAGATTTCTTGTAGATAAATATTTTTATACTTGTGTTATATTTTCTAAAGCAAAGACGGTCAAACAGTGGCTTTTTTCCCCACAATTCAATTAGCTTTCTTAAATTAAGATGAAGACATTAAATTAATAGAACATTTTCTCTAAACAGTTGCATTTATAACTCCAGCAGAACTAAGACAGTTATCTAAAATGATACTTGTCTGGGAGGCCCAAGGCAAAATGGTTTACCTTCAGGCCTATTAGTCATCACCCTGTAGGCCTAATGCAAATTAGAATTCTGACTCTAGTTCAGTTTGGAATTTTGATTAGCCTAAAGGAACAAAACAAAAGAGGAAAGAAGGACATATTATTGAATATCCACTGTATATCAGAGAGCTTTTGATGTTTGCTTTCACATAAAGTCATTAATTTGATTTTCACAGCTGGAAAATGTATTATTATACATTTTTAGTTTTTTTAGATGAGAGGCAGAGTTTCAAAGAGGACAACTTTTTAAAATTATACATCAGATAAAATTGAAATTCAAACTTAGTATGATTGATGGCAAAATCCTTCCACTAATCTGCTGTGTAATACCACATTTTATTAAAAAAAATTTTAAAAGGTACAGAATTACTTCATTAGTTTCCTATTTGGTTTATTTACCTCCTCAAATTTGTTTCCTACAAAATAGTGTTCTAGTTGATGCTATTACCAATCACATATTTTGAAAAGTATGTATTTTATGCATGAATGTGACTGGGAAGACAGAGAATTAAAAAAAAATGGTGGCAGTGCAGTATATATTCATTGAAAACTCATTTACTGAATACTTATTCTGTAGTTTTCAGCAAGGAACTAAGAGACCTTCAAACTTATTAGGCCTGAGCTGAGAAAAGAAGTTATAGATGAGAAGAAACCAGCAAAAGAACCCTGGCCACATAAAAAAAATCAAAGCAACTCGATACCTCAAAAGATCACATTGGTGCTACAAGAGGGACTTCTAACTATAAGGAAATTGTCAAGATGACAGAAATGGAATTCAGAGTATGGATGGCACATCTAATTCCATTAGATGAATGGAATTTAAGAGAACGTTAAAAACCAACGAAAGAAGCACAAAAAATATTTCAAGACGTTAATGAAAATGTCACTAAAGAGCTTGACGAAACTTTGAAGGATATAGCAGAATTTAAAGAAATGAAAAAGTTATTTTGCAATTTTCAAAATGCAAACAAAATTTCAGCAACATATTAAATTAAGGAGAAGAAAGAATCTTACAGCTTAAGAACAAGGTTCTTGAGCTAATTTCATCATTAAAAGAGGCAGAGGAAAAAAAACACGAGGTAGAGAAAACACTTAGAAAGGTATGGAACTATACAAGTGAATAAACATAAGAATTATAGGTATTTCAGAGGGAGAAGAAGAAAGCACTAAAGGAATGAAAAATCTATTTGAAGGTACTATTGAAGAAAATTCCCCTTGTATCATAAGAGACCCAGACATCCAGATACAAGATAGTCATCGAACTCCCGGTAGATTTATAGCCATTAGGACATATGCAAGACAAATAGTAATTAACTTGGTCAAAATTGAAATGAAAGAAAACCTATCAGTATAACAGCAGAATGTTCAGCAGAAACCTTACAAGTCAGAAGGTAGTGAACCCCCATCTTCAATCTCCTAAAACAGAATAGCTACCAACCTAGAATTTTGTATCATGAAAAACTAAGTCCTATTTAATGGAGAAATTAAGCCTTTTCGAAACAATCAACATTGAGGAAATTTGTCATAATTAGACCTGCCTTGCAGGAAGTACTCAGGTCTGCATTATATGTGCTGGAAGAATGGGGACAAAGACCCCATTCTTGGCAAAGGAAAGCACCCCCAGAAAAAGGGAAAACTAAAAAGTAAGCTGAATGAGTTGGAACAAAGAAAAGTCAGCTAGTTTACATTTAAGCTAGCCATTGCTAGCAAGCTTCTTGCCTTTCTGAAATTCTAGCCTGTTGGCAATACAGTTTACAAACACCCTGTTGGCTCTGTGAGCACTCTGAGGAGAATAATGGTTATAGAAGAGGCTATGATAAGTCCTAAGAAAAGATACACCTTCTATCTTTAATGGGCATTTCCTGCCCATTAAACAGGCAAAGCAGATACCCATTGTGGAGATTTGCAATTTCCTGGGGCAGAGAACAAGGGAGTAGTTCAAGCTCTGAGATATGGGCAGAAGAGTTTACATTCCTTATAGCAGAGGAAAACCCTCTGTGGTGGTGAAGAGAGGAAATGCCTCCATCCCACTGATCCCTCAGAAGAGATCATTGCTGGTGGCATTTACTCGGCAGGGAACTAGTGGAGCTTAATATCTCCCTAGAAATCTGTGTGTGTGACCTCAAGCAGGAGGCTCTCCTAATACAAGGCTCAGATTTCAGATTACTGAAGGTCACCCTTAAGGTTAATAATAATAACAATAGAAGCGGATATGATCAATCTGAGAAACTGCTGGTATCTTTGTTCCCTTCCTCATCTTACCCTCTGGGCAAATAAACTTCAGCAAACACTCTGGGCCATTGCTGGAATCCCATAAATGGGCAATGGATCCCTGAACTCCAACTTTCAATTCTACTCTATGTCTCTCTTTCTTTCTCTTTCTTTCTTTCTTTCTTTCTTTCTTTCTTTCTTTCTTTCTTTCTTTCTTTCTTTCTTTCTTTCTTTCTTTCTTTCTTTCTTTCTTTCTTTCTTCTTTTTTTTGAGACAGAGCCTTAAGCTGTCACCCAGGGTAGAGTGCCATAGCATCACAGCTCTCAGCAACCTCCAACTCTGGGGCTCAAGTGATTCTCCTCCTTCCACCTCCCAAGTAGCTGGGATTATAGGTGCTGTTTTTTGTTGCAGCCATCAGTTGTTTGGTGGGCCCACGCTGGATTCAAACCCTCCAGCTCAGGTGTATGTGGCTGGCACCTTAGCCGCTTGAGCCACAGGCACTGAACTGTCTTATCTTTCTTTACCATCACTCCTAACTCTATATTCCCTTCAGTCAATTACTGCCAAGTTCCACAGTTCTCAGCAAATGCTACTCTCAGGGCAGGACCCCAACAATATATTGATCACTACAATAGACACCTACCAGTGCACAATTATCCAAATACTAAAGGTTAAAGCCAAAATACTACAATGGTCCAAGAGGTAAAACAAAGCAATAAGTGCTACACACCAGGATGAACATAAATCCACCCCTTTTATTAATTTTTTTTTTTTTTGAGACAGAGCCTCAAGTTATCACCATAGATAGAGTGCTGTGGCATCACAGCTCACAGCAATCTCCAATTCCTGGGCTCAAGCGAGTGTCTTGCCTCTGCCTCCCAAGTAGCTGGGACTATCGGTGCCCGCCACAATGCCCGACCATTTTTTGGTTGCAGCCGTCATTGTTGTTTGGCAGGCCCGGGCTGGATTCGAACCTGCCAGCTCAGGTGTACGTGGCTGGTGCCTTAGCTCGTTGAGCCACAGGCGCCGAGCCTATTAATTCTTTTAATAAATGTGAATGGCTTAAAGTCCTTACTGAAGAGACAAGGCTGGCTGAATTTATTAAAAAATACAACTCAATTATCTTCTCTCTCCCGAAAACATATCTCATCCACAATGATTCACACAAAGTGGAGGGATGGAATTAATATTCCATTTAAGTGGAAATCAAATTAAAGTTGCTATAGCCATTCTCATATCAAGAACATAGACTGAAAATCAACAAAAGAAAGGAAAGACAAATATGACCATTATATAACAGTAAAAGGAAAAATTCAACAAGAAAATATAATAACCCTAAATATTCACTCAACACAAATGTGTTCAGATTTATAAAGCAAAACCTACTTGATATAAACAGAATGATTAATAGCAGCATCACAACATCTAGGGACTTCAACACCTCATTGACAGAATGCGACAGATCTTCCAAGAAGAAAATAAAGAAACAAAGGTCTTAAATATGACTTTAGAACAAATGGACCTACAACACATTTACAGAACATTCTACTCGAAAATTATTTAATATATATTCTCACCAACTTATCCTAGGTCACAAAATTTGTTTTAATAAATTTAAAAAAAAATAGAAATCACAGCACATAACATCTCTGACCACAGTGGAATAAAGTTGAATATTAACTCCAACAAAAATACTAACCTTTACACGAAGTTATTAAAATTAAGCAATCTATGGCTGAATGATAACTGGATCATGGAGGAAATTATAGATGAAAATCAAAATATTCTTTGAAATAAATAATAAAGAAGACACAGGTATTAAAATCTGCTAAAGCAATTCTGAGAGGAAAATTCATAGCCTTAAATGTTTACCTACAAAAGACAGAAACGTCACAAATCAATAATCTAAGGAATCAGCTCATGGAACTGGAAAAGGAAGGGCAATCCAATGCCAGACCAAGAAAAAGAAAATAAATAACTGGTGTCACAGCAGACTAAATTGACACTGATAACAAAATAATTATTCAGAAGATTAATTTAAAAAAAAGTTGTTTTTTTTTTTTTTTTGAGACAGAACCTCAAGCTGTCACCCTGGATAGAGTGCTGTGACATCACAGCTCACAGCAACCTCCAATTCCTGGGCCAAGCGAGTCTCCTGCCTCTGCCTCCCAAGTAGCTGGGACTACAGGCGCCCGCCACAACGCCTGGCCATTTTTTGGTTGCAGCCATCATTGTTGTTTGGCGGGCGCTGGGCCTGGATTCGAACCCGCCAGCTCAGGTGTACATGGCTGGCGCCTTAGTCCGTTGAGCCACAGGCGCTGAGCCAAAAGTTGTTTTTTTTTTTTTTAAATAAAAACATAACTGATAGACCTTTTGCTAGACTACAAGGCTATAGTAACCAAAACAGAAGATCAGACATAGACAAATAGACAGCACAGAGAACACAAATATAAAACCACCCACATATAGACAACTGATCTTAAAAAGCAGAAACAAATATACACTGGGGAAAAGAATTCCTATTTAACAAATGGTGCTTGGAAAATTGGATAGCCTCATGTAGAATACTGAAATAGGATTCGTACCACTCACAGAAATTAACTCTGTGGATAACAGACTTAAACCTTAGACATTCAACAATAAGAGTTCTAGAAGGAAAAGTTGAAACAATTCTTATAGATATCAACCTAAGCAAAGAATTTATGAAGAAAAGCCAAAAGCAATTGCAGCAACAATAAAAACAAATTGGACCTGACCAAACTAAAAAGTTTCTTCACAGCACAATCAATTAAACTCATAGACAACCTATAGAATGGGAGAAAATATTTGTATGACAGATATGAAGAAAGAGCTGATAACCAGAATTCATAATAAATTCAAGGAAATCAGTGAGAAAAGAATCAAATAACACTATTAAAAAATGTAGGCAAATGACATGAATAGACGTTTTCTAAAAGAAGATAGGTTAATGTCTGCTAAACATATGAAAAAATGTTCAACATCTCTAATCATTAGGGAAATGCAAATCAAAAGCATAATGAGATATTACCCAACTTCAGTAAGAATGGCTTTTATCAAAACATCTCACAATGAGATGCTGGAGAGAAAGGAACTCTTGCTCACTTTTTTTTTTTTTTTCTTGCTCACTTTTGGTGGGACTGCAAACTAGAATAATCTCTATGGAAATTAGTCTGGAGATACTTCAAAGAACTCAAAGTAGACCTACCATTTGATCCAGCAATTCCACTCTTTGGTAGCTATAGGGGAAAGAAATCATTTTGTAAAGACCAAGCTGACTCCATTTTACTAAAACTAACTCCATCTTGTTCCTCAGCCTTCATTGCAGCAGCATGCATACTAGGGAAAGTGTTAAGTAACTCACTCCCTCCTCGGCCCCTCATCCTCATGTCTGCCCTGAGTGATAGCAGCTCCTTCCCAGACTAGTCTTTTCCAGGCCGTGGGCTTCTCTGTTTTCCTGCTGCACCAGGAAAAGAGAGAGAGGTCCCCCGGCCCGGGCTGACTTGTAAATAAAACCTCTTGCTATTGCATTGGATTTAGTCTCTTCGTGATTTATGTGGGGATCCCTTGAGCTGGGTACAACAATTTTATCAAAAAGAAACTTAAACTTCAATGTTCATTGCAGCACATTTCACAAGCACAAAGATGTGGAATCAACCCAAATGCCCATTATTACATAAATAAATTAATAAAATGTGGTGTATACACAACATGGAATATTACACAGCCACAAAAAATGGTGAACTAATATCTTTTGTACAAGTTGGATGGAACTCAAGACCATTTTTCTAAATGAAGTATTGCAAGAATTGAAAAACAAATCACACCTACTCACTGTTAAAAGGGAACTAATCAGTTAACACTTAGGTGCTCATATAATAGTAAAACTCAGCAGAAATCAAGCAAGTGCGAGGAGGCAGGTGAAGAAGGATAAATTCACAGTAGGCACAATGCACACTACCTGGGTGATGAGCACATTCATAACTTTGACTCTTACTACACAAAAGCAACTCATGTAGCCAAAATGTCTGCATTCCCATAATATTCTTAAATAAAAAAATAAAAATAAAGAACAAAATTTTAATCCCATCAAGGTAGATATAATAATCAAGTAATAAAATGAATTAAAAATAATTTCAAAGGCAGCGCCTGGGACTCAAAGGAGTAGGGTGCCAGCCCCATATGCTGGAGGTGGCAGGTTCAAACACAGCAACTGCAAAATAATAATAATAATTTCAAGGGTTCACATAGGTTTTAAAATAGTTTTTTTAAAAGATAATGATATAGGCCTGGCACCTGTGACTCAACGGGCTAAGGCACCAGCCACATACACCTGAGCAGGTGGGTTCGAATCCATCCTGGGCCCGTGAAACAACAATGATGGCTGCAACCAAAAAATGGCCGGGCGTTGTGGTGGGCGCCTGTAGTCCCAGTTACTTGGGAGGCGGAGGCAGGAGACTTGCTTGAGTCCAGGAATTGGAGGTTGCTGTGAGCTGTGATGCCACGCACTCTATCCAGGGTGACAGCTTGAGGCTCTGTCTCAAAAAAAAAAAAAAAAAGATAATGATATAGAGTGCACCTAGGGTAGAGAGAAGCAGTGATAATTTATGGTGGATAGGAAAGGAAGATAATCTAAGTTGAGGTGACAGTTGAATTGAGAAGGCCAGGAAATGATTTTGCAAATACAAGAGGAACAGAGAGTTCAAGGAAAAATAGGAAAGCAAAGGCAAATATTCTGAGGCATGATCCATCAGATAAAAAGCCTATGAGTGATTGTTCTATATTGTGAAGTTGACTAATTGACATAGCCTGGCAATATTGCATAAAAGGAGGTAGTGACCACTGAAGTAGCCTTAATGCTTTTTGTAAGTTTCAGAAGATATGGGAGACAAATACTTTCTTGCTGTGAATTGTGATTTGCACTTCAATATATACTGGTTTTATATGTGCTTCATAGGTGTATTTGCTGAATGTGTGTGTAGTCAAGACTTAGGGATGGCTAGCTTTTTACTTAAATGATTAAGTCAGTGCCTACATCTTACATAAGGTATCTCAGACTCCCTTGTATATATATTGGAATGCCATAGATTTACATGGTATTTCTTTCTTTTTTTCTTTTTAGAGACAGAGGCTCACTTTATCATCCTTGGTAAAGTACCATGGTGTCACAGTTCACAGCAACCTCCAACTCCTGGGCTTAGGCGATTCTCTTGCCTCAGCCTCCCAAGTAGCTGGGACCACAGGCGCCCGCCATGACGCCCAGGTATTTTTTTGTTGCAGTTTGACCGGGGCCAGGTTCCAACCTGCCACCCTCGGTATATGGGGTCGGTGCCCGACCCACTGAGCCCCAGGCTCCACCCTACATGGTATTTCTTTACTTCTCTCTTTTTTGCATTTTATTTTAAAAGTATTTAGATCAAACTTAAGTGCTCTTTATTGTGTTAGTTCAAGGAGCTTGAGAGTTTACATCATCTTATTGATGTGATGGGTTTAATGTTTATTAAATTAATAAATGATTATTATACTGTCATAAAATATTTGCCATTTTTAGCTGATGGAAGATTTATTTTTCAACACAAAAATCCTTCTATTTGCCTTCATAGTTTTAGAGTCTTAAATGACCTCATTTAGGCTAAGAATAGTGAAAATGATAAATTCTGAAATAAACATATGTAGGCTTTTATCCTTAGAACTGGAAAACCCAGGCTAGGGGCATCTTTTTTCTTTTACTGAGTTTTTAAAATTATAATTAACATTACTTTTATGTATCAGTTTTCCAGAATTGTAAATTTTCATCTAGCACAAAAATTTGCAAGTGAATATCTGCACTCAGGACAATGCTTTACGTTAGCGCACTCTGTTATAAAAAGGCTCCACTGAGTAGAAAACCCAGCATTATACTGATGTAGATCAGTCTTGTGTTTTCAATATAGTATGCGGTACCTCAGAAATCTTCCAATTACTCTGATCTTATCCCTTGAAGGCAAGCAAGTCCTCAGGGCAAAGCTTATATCATTAGATACAGGCTTTGATGTGAAGTCTTTTATTCCCTACCACTTTGTCGAACTTTTCTGTACCTGAGATTACAAAATTGCACATTAGGCCTGGCTAAAATTTGGCTCCAGAGAGATGCTACAAAATGAAACTATTATGCTTATTGCCTCTAGGGTAGATTCTGCTTTAGAGATCAACATACTCTACATCACAGTAGTGATAGCACTCCATGGTGTGTGAGTAGACAGGAGCTGTGTCCTGGTGTGGTATTACTCGAATTTCCAGTTGCAGATAAAGTTCACAGCATGCTCTGTAGATTCACTTTTATCACTGCAAAAATAATCCACAAGCTGCGGTTCAGTACAAAACAAGAAATGTTATTTAGCATGATGCCCAATGTTAGTCATCACACTGCAAATCATAGCAAAGTATTGGTCGAGATAGTCAGGGGCTGTATGCTCTTTCATTTAGCCTTGAAGACTTTCTAACAGCCATAGTATATCTAATTATATGATCTCTCTTAAGAACAGAGATGCAAACAAAAAGTGCCCATGTTCTTAACTAAGTCACAGCTGGATATGCCCTGAATGCACTTCCCCTAGAACATAAATTTCACATTTTTGCAACAAATAAAATGTGTAACTTTTGGCAAGTCACATGATACATTTTGTTCATAAATTGTGCTAGCTTGGAATGTAATGCTGCTGCTAACAATTAAAGAGGAATATGCCTGTTATTAATACTGCCTCAAAAGTTATAATAGAAGTGTGATTATATGCTGTTACTGCTAATCTATCCTATGCCAGGTAATGTTATAAGAGGGGATGGCTTATATTACTACCTTGGTAGAAACAGGCCAATCTTATAGGGAAATAGTTGCATTTCCTTTCTTAAAATGAAAAGGAGAGGATTTTCTAGATTGCTCAAATCTGACAATGAAAGTATACAAGTTCAGAGTACCAAAGCAAATGCAATCATGTAATAAATGTAATAATATGATATAATAATACGTTTTAGGGAAAAGGAAGTACTCGGGCCAATCCTAAAGACTTCTGGTGTTGTGAAATTTCTTCCCAAATGAGCTGTACTCCTTTTTACCTCTTCTCTACTCCTTTCACACTATTTTACAGGTTGTTCACTGTACTCCAGCCACACCAGCTTTTTGTTGTTGTTGTTATTGTTGTTGTTTATCATTGAACCATGCCCCAGGACTTTTTTTCCTTTATTTTTTATAAATTCTTAAACTCCTTGTTACCCACATATTTATAAGTCCAGTTTTTCTCTTAATTTAAGTATTACCTAAAAAATTTTCAGCAACCTATAGCATTCACGATAAATTGTCACCACTTTCTTCTCTCACTCCTGGGCAATGAACAAGGCAGGCAGACTCCTTAACTTGTGAAGCTTTTATCACATCACAGTAGAGACCATCAGTAATCAAATGCATAAAGTTTTTTGGGAAACTTTCAAAAGTTTAAAGCAAGATAATGTGCTAGAGCTCAACTGTGGGAGAAGAAGGTGGTCATTCAATATGTATTATAATGTATAAATAAAAATGTTAAAGCCTGAAATGCCTGTAGAGTAATCTCTAATAAGCATAGAATTATGTGCATAACTTTTGACTGGAAGAATGAACAGATTGTAATCAGGCAATTATGCTGTGTGCCCCTTGAATCTCCCCACATGTATCTGATAATCTTTTAACAGATGGCTTCTTAATGTTTCTTATAAGAAAAGAATACTTTTCAGAGAATAAAGTAGGCCGAGGTAAACCCACCAAGGAGTATGCCTCTTTCTAGCCATCTCTTTTTAACAGTCCAGTGCTTCACCCACACGATATGTGTGGTTTCACCAAATAGTCTAGCCTTTTTCTCCTCCAGAAAATGTGAGTTTCCTTCTCCTTGCCTGAAAACCAGAGATTAGAGAGGAACCAGCTATTCTAGCCATACTACAAAATTACTTTTACTAATTCCTCAAATTTCAGCCTCACTATAACTCTGAACTGTTCATTTTAAATTCTGTTTGTAGCTTTCAGAGTCCAATAGAGTAAGTAATTCTTAAGAACAACTCTCTTCAGCCTATTGTGTGGTAGGTCTCTACAGCCTGCACAGAGAGTCACCTCTTCTCTAGCTAATCTCCACCATCCTCCAAATGCATTGACATTTATTATCTGTTTGTATTTCTCTTTTAATTCCCTTTGTTCTTATGGATTTAATCCCTTCCTTTGTTGTTATCTAAAAAAAAAAAAAAATCCCTTTACATTTATTCAGTGGTGTTGAAAGGATATCATAAATAAATGTGCTAATGTGCTTTATTTCTTAAACATTTTATACATGATTAAAAACAGCATCATGAAAAATTTTAAGCAAATAACTTATCAGATGAAGACTCTAAATTATTATTTCATTGGCATAATATTTGTGATTTGCAATTAACTATGAAATTTGCATTGTGGAAATATTTTCATATGCATTATAAATGATCTAAACTCTAGAGCTTATATGAAAGATTTTATATATGACGGTTGAAAATGTTTCTGTGTTTGTTAACCTAAGGAAAAGTATTAATTTAGACACCTGAGTGTATATTTGCATCTAACAATTCAATTTATTTGCTGAAATAAGAGATTAGATGAATAAAAGAATGTAGCTCAATAGCATTCCTTTAAAATTGAACTAATTTTCCAGCTCTGAATGAAGTAATATTAATGCTGAAAATGTATGCTTTTTTCCACATTTTGATCTCTAATTTACAGTTAGATGACATAAATTCACTAAATAAATTGAGTTTTTATATCAAATGACATGATTTTTAGATTTAAAACATAAAAGTGCCAGAGTGTTATTCAGGGAAATAAAAATGGATGTCATTTTATCATCACTCATTATTACACTGTTAATTGAAAATGCCTTTTTCCTAAAACATATTTGCATTTATTTAACCTTGTTACACTAACTCTGAATACGTATGATATGAATACTATTACATGTAGTACATGGTCATTAATAAAGCTAAATGTTTAGTGACCCAATTTGTAAAAAAAAAAAAAAAAATAGTTTATCATATATTTAGGATTGAGTAAAAACCTTAGAATCCGGGTACAGAAATATAAGAAAGTAGCTGACCTAGATATAAAGTAACCATCCCTCAGGACAGAAAGAACTAATGTTATAGAAGTCAGTATTACCAAGATTTCTAAAATCAATATTTTTAGGAATGTGATTAGTCAATAATGATTAGCCTATGTGATGTTGTTCACATTTCTATTGACCTCAAAGTAAATCACCCAAATACAAAAATTGGAATTACTGGTAAATCATGTTTTGACTTTTCAAAGCAACATTTGATTAACTGGAATAATTGAGAACTGTAGTCATTGAAATGATATTTCATCTTTTTTTTTTTTTTTTTTGAGACAGGGTCTCATTATGTCACCCTCATTAGAGTGCAGTGGCTTCATAGCTCACAGCAACCTCAAACTCAGGCTTAAACGATTCTCTTGCCTCCCAAGTAGCTGGGACTATAGGTACCCCCCACAGTGCCCAGGTATTTTTCTGTTGCAGTTGTCACTGTTGCTTAGCTGGCCCTGACCAGGTTCAAACCCACTAGTCTTAGTGTATGTGGTTGGCTACACAACCACTGTGCTATTGGAACCCAGCCATGATAGTTCATCTTTAAGTAGCTTTATTTATTGATTTAATGTATTGTGTCTACTATGTGCCAGACACTATTGCTAAGCATTAAAGAAAGAAAAGCAAGTAAAATGAACAGCTTTGTGATTTCATGTAGGTTAACAATCTCCATATGTAGATTATGATCATAAATGAAACTTCAATATAACTCTTGTGAATATTTAAAATTTCCTATTAATAGTACTGTTAATTTCTTTTTTTTTTCCTGTAGTTTTTGGTTGGGGCCGGGTTTGACCCCGCCACCTTCAGTATATGGGGCCAGCACTCTACTGGATGAGCCACAGGCGCTGCCCTGAAGTTAACTTATTATACCACCTCTTACAAGAATTATTGTAAAATGATCACTATTAGTGAGTGCTCTTTGAAAACTCAGAAAACTGCTTGAAATATGCAATTGTAGTCTGATATCATGATGTATACATGTTATGTGTGTGTGGGAGTATAAAAAAGCAGGTACTTTTTAAAAGTAAAAAGTCAAGAAATTTAAAATGCTAAGCAGTATGTTACTTCAAACCAGTCATCTTGGAAGAATGAGTAAATATTCTAATTACTCTTATGTTATTCCAAGTTCCCAAGAAAACAGATAAGAGTTAAGTGAACCAGGAGAGGAAAAACTGAAATGCAAGGTAGTATGTTAATGATCTGACAGAAATTTCTCAATGCACTGCTCATGTTAGATCAGATGAGACATTTTCTGTGAGACCACACAGAATTCCCGAGTCTCCAAACAGTTGGTGGGAGGCAAGAAGGGAAATCAATGGAACTTTGGCTCCATCTTGGATACAGCGACTCCTAGTCAGTATCTCCTAGGAGGCCTAATTTCCCTGAATTTCTAGGTTTCTGATCGACTCTTTCTGGCAGCCTTGGGAAAGCTAAAGCTTCCTCAGAATAGTCATCCAGCTGAGGTGTACATAGTGGTCCTTCATGTTGATGGGCACCAGGCTGGGGTTCTTATGGGTCTTTAGAATTGTTGTGGCATTACTGGCTGAGTTCTTACAGTTGTGGAAATAGAGCAAGCTGCTTAGAGAGAGGGAAGGAGGGAGAGATGAGTAGGGGCCTAATGCAACGATTGTAATTGAGTTTCAAAACAAAGTCTGGTGCTGTTTCTGTTTCTCTCTCTCACAGTACTACTTTTGGTTTTCTCTTTCTCTAAGTGTATGAATCAAATCTTTTTTTTTTTTGAGACAGAGTCTTACTTTGTTGCCCTCAGCAGAATGCCTTGGCATCACAGCTCACAGCAACCTCCAGTTCTTAGGCTTAGGCGATTCTTCTGCCTCAGCCTCCAGAGTAGCTGGGACTAAAGGCGCCTGCCACAATGCCCAGCTATTTTTTTGTTGCAGTTTGGCCGGGGCTATGTTCAAACCTACCACCCTCAGTATATGGGTGCTCACTGAGCACCATCCGAATCAGATTTTTCAGATCTATTTTACTCCAGATTTAACTGCAGCATACTTTTGTATATTTTCAAAATTAAATCAGTTAGTGAAAAATTAGCATCTGTAATGATGTTAAAAACATTAATTGCAACTGAAAATGGAAAACATAAAGAAAATGACACTGTCAAAGGAAACTAGTTAATCAGTTACATTATTGCCAGTATTTAAAAATAGCCTTGATTTCCAATTTCAAAACACACATATGAATTTATAAAAAGAACATTATAATTTGGTGTCATGTATAAAGTTCACTTTTTTTTTTTTAAATCAAATTACTTCTTTTACTCCCTGGCAAGCTGGCATATGATACTGAATTTTTGAACAGTTTTATTGCCCAAAAGTTATTTCAATCCCTTACCCGAATTTGTATTGAGAGTGTTTTGCTGTGCTGGAGTTGAAATTATGCTAGCACTTTTATTGACCTTTTGACTTTTAACAACAACAAAAAAATATCATTCACAAACTGCAGTATTATTTTTCTGGAATTTTAAGGTATAGAAAATATAAAGTTACACAAGCACATCTATTTTGCCCTCAGACACACATAGTACAGTGCAAACTGTGTTCATCTAGTGTCAGCTTTTATAACTGACGTTAGTTGTTTACTGTTTGGCAACTTTTTTTTAATAAAAGAGGGAATTTATTGAAGCTATAAATGGATCAGCAACCAGAACCACACTTTTCTGTAAGGACAAAGCATGGAGAGATCAGAAACTTGTAATTCCGGGTTCTGAGTGATCAGGAGCAGAATAGCCTAGAAAGGACGGTCCTCTTTGTATACTGTATAAGGAACTGGAAAGAAGATTCATTTCTGCCTGCTTTTTGATGCCTAGAGTCCTTTATGCTGGCCTCAGATTTGTCAAATACACGGCAACAGATACTCCTGAGCTCATTCAGACTCTTGTGAAATGGCTCCACAGCCAGATGAGCACGTGGAGTCTGAAATCATAAATTCAAATTGCTGTTTGAAAGATGGGTCATAGTGTAACCACAAGGTGCCCCTTCTGGCTTCTTCATGATCATGTAATGAGGAGAATTTCCTAGAGGATGGCCCTTGTCATGCAATACAAACGTCACATGTGTCTACCTGTTCCAGATGCCTGGACCATTTCCAGGGCTGTCTTCCTTTCATCTTCACTTGCTGAAGTAGGTCTTCAATCTGGGGATTTTTCTCTCCAGCTCCTGATCCTCCTCTTCCATCACGAGGCTGGGCTCAGGATGCTCAGAAGGTGCTGGTGGATGGACACTCTGCCCGATAATGTCTAACACGGAGATGGAATAAGAAGGTCAACTTTGTGCTTAGTCACTATAGCCTTAACAAATAGGGAATAGATAGAAACAAAATAATATATTAAGAACAACTTTTGGGTCAGGCGGGTTGGCTCACACCTGTAATCCTACCACTCTGGGAGGCTGAGGCGGGTGGATTGCCTGAGCGCACAGGTTTGAGACCAGCCTGCACAAGTGCCAGACCCCCCATCTCTAAAAAATAGCTGGGGTTGTGGCAGGTGCCTATTGTCCCAGCTATTCAGGAGACTAAGACAAGAGAATTGCATGAGCCCAAGAGTCTGAGGTTGTTGTGAGCTATGACGCCACGGCATTCTACCAAGGGCAAAATTGAAAACAAAAAATAGAAAAAGAATGATTTTTATTTGTGTACTCATTGCTATCTTTATATTTTTAGAAAAAATAAATTAATGAAAGGAGCAAAGCAATACTTCACACAATTTTATAAAACAAATAAAGAAAAGTAATCTAATCTTTCCTCACTTAACCAGAATTCACCATTTAGTTTTAAATGGATTAGGTAAATTATGATAGATTTAAAAGCAATTTATATGTAGATTGAAAAGCATTAAAACACAAAAACAGTATCATCATGGTTTTAGTGAGTATGTTTTGTCTTTTGAACCTATAAATATTACTTTATATTTTGAATCACATATATTTAGAAAACAAGATAAGGGTTTTTTTAATACTCGTTCCCCTAGCCTATTTTTATTTATTTATTTATTTACTTATTTATTTTTGAGACAGAGTCTCATTTTTTTGCCCTTGGTAGAATACTGGGGTGTCACAGCTCACAGCAACCTCAAACTTTTGGACTCAAGTGAGTCTCTTGCCTCAAGTCTCCCAAGTAGCTGGAACTACAGGCACCTGCCACAATGCCCAGCTATTTTTTGTTATAATTGTCATTGATGTTTAGCTGGCCCAGGTCAGATTGGAACCTGCTAGACTTGGTGTATGTAGTAGGTGCTGACACCACTGTGTTATGGGTGCCGATCTTCCCCTAGTTTATTATTACTTATTTAATCATTCTTCTGAAGTGTTTTATAGATGAGCACTTTTACCTCTTTTGTGTAATTATCTAGTAGATGTTTCAAAAGATGAAGATGTGGTGAACTGTACGTCCCCATTTTCAGGAATGAATAACTTATTTCTGCAATTGCTGGTAGTGCTTCTGATAAACAACCCTTGGCTTTATTCCTTATCTTACAGCAACTCAAAAGAGTCAATCCATTTTCCAAGTTCATATAGGGTTTGTTGAGGCATGTGTTGAGAAACTGTATCATAGTTCAACTTCTCCCTCCACTAAATTTTGCTTCCTTCTTTTCTTTTCCACAAGTGTTTTTTCCAAAAGCACTCTGTAATAATTGTTCTCTGTTTCTTTAAGAGTCTGATTTCTAGGAATCCTCTATAGTGATGGAATATCTGAGGAATGAGTCAATAGTTTACATGTATTTGAACCCATACTTTACACTGTAGATTAAATATGGAAGCAAATCATTATGACAATCATCTACAAAACCACACTATGTATATGAAGAAAACTTCCCTAGAACTCCCAAGTTAGACCATCATCCATCCAACCTCCACTGTGTGATTTTTCTTTTTTTTTTTTCTTGATGCCATGAAACAAAGGCATCATCAGGCAGAGCCCTGGCCCCATTCCTAACTCACACATCCAATATTGTGATATGGAATGAAACTTTTTTTTAAAGCACCAAATTTTAAGATAGGCAGGCATTATGGGCAGTACCTGGGCTCAGTGGGCAGGTTGCTGTCTCCATTTACTGAGTTGTGGTGGGTTCAAACCCAGCCCCAGCCAAACTGCAACAAAAAATAGCCAGGTTGTCCCAGCTGCCTGTAGTCCCAGCTATTTGGGAGGCTGAGGCTAGGAAATCACCTAAGCTCAGGAGTTGGCGGTTGCTGTGAGCTATGACAATATAGCACTCTACCATGGGTGATAGAGTGAAACTCTCTCTCTACCAAAAAAATAAATAAATAAAAAAGGAAAGAAAAGAAAAGATAGGTGGGCATCCATTTATGAATCAAAATAGCTTAGGACAATAACAACCCTGTTCCTCCTCCTGTGTATGTATAATATGTGATACTATGTGCAGTATTTCTCAAGCTAAAAATCAATACAAATACCTCAAGTCCATTTTAAAAACTATAATAAAACTTAGCCTGATAAATTTAAAATTCAAAATTTGACAAAAATAAGGGAGAGAAAACAGGGATGAGTGGAAAAGTAACTAGTGATGATTTATATGATAAAAGAGCTTTATAGAAATTTGATGGAGAAATACTTTAAGTCCATAATTAATTTAGGAATTGATAATTAACCTGTCTTTCAGGAAATGTCCAATTTACAAATGTTATATTTTGAATCTCACTCAGGAGCTTAGGCTAGAGTGCAGTGACATAATCATAGCTCATTGTAGCCTCAAACTCCTGGGCTTAAGTGATTCTTCCACCTCAGCCTCTTTGGTCACTTGGACTAGAGTTATGCGACACCATGCTCAGCTAATTTTTCCTTTTCCCTTTTTTTTTTTTTTTTGTAAATATAGGGTCTTTCTATGTTGACTAGGCTGGTCTAAAATTCCTATCTTCAAGCAATCTTTCCACCTTAGCCTCTTAGGGTTCTGAGATAACTGTTGAAAGCCCCTGCACCCATCTTACAGATTATCTCATAATATTGTAAACAATTGTGTTATCATTAGAAAATGTATGCTAATTTGGGTCAGAGAAGATAATGCTCATATGAAAATGGAGAGAATTTGAAGATTTTTGGACAAAGATAGTATATGATCAAGAATAGTAATCAGACGATGCTGATTAGTATAAATTAGTGTAGAAAGAAACAAATGTAGATAAATGATTAAGACTTGGCTTACAGTAAGCCAAGAAATTAATTGCAAGTCTCTCAACCAATGAAAGTAGAAACTTAGAAGCTTTTAACATAAATTGTATGGTATAGCTTCAATAGGTCAAAGTGATGGAAGGAACTGGATGAGAGAGAAGAGGATGTTGACTCACTGAGAGGTGAGCCACTCAATAAAAGGTGATGCCATTACCAGATTTTGAGAAGCAAAGGGTAAGCGAAAGCTCTGGGAAACGTACAATGCTAAACCTCATCTTTTCTCTAAAACATTATCCATTATTTTTGCCTTAATATGTTTCCTAATCTGAAATTATCTGTGTTAACCATAACTTGAAATATAAATTATACTATATAAATAGTTTGAGATATTAATATATTTCAAAAACTGTGAAATTTCTTTTATAAAAATATGTTCCTACTTTAACTTCAGATCCTTCATAATTATTTTAAATATTTTGAATTTTTAAATGAATATGTATGCCTTTTCTTTGTACATTTTGCTTGTATTTATCATGTGCAGACTATCTGCTGCTCAGGAGTAAAACCATGTGTGAAAAGCTATTCATTAAAGCATGTAAGGAAACTGTACCTTCTCCATTACTAATGAGAGATTTAACAAAAATCACTGACAAATTATATCTCTCCTTTTGTTTCTTTGTATTTATACGGTATCCTATTGATTCAAAGCTCCCAATATTTACTGCACATCTGTTTTACATTTGCAAATATACAGAATACTGCTTCATTTAATGTTTTGTTCCTTACATCCCTTATGCCTGATGCAATTACAGAATTTAGGAAGTAGATAGAAACCTAGTTGAATGGGTAAGAAAAAAAACAAGTGTACCCACAGCTGTATAATACTTAAACTTTATAATACATACAAATAGACTCTTCAAGCTCCTGCAGGATGCCTGAACACCTGGTAGATGAGATGGAAATGCAAAGTAGCTTAAATATTTTAATTCACTTTGCTCAGAGAGTCAGAATATGCAACTATGTAGTCATAAACGGAATATATGGCTTGCATAAGATATTTTCTCTTAAGATGTTCTTCAGTAAATGCTCCCAAAGCAGTTTTAAATACCTATCAACCTAAATTTGGAGGAACTTATCAAGAAAAGTCTAGTGACTGCAATCAATATCTCCTGTGGACTGACAGAAAACTTCTTTTTCTCTTCTTTTTTTTTTTTTGGTTACAGCCATCATTGTCATTTGGCAGGCCCGGGCTGGATTCGAACCCACCAGCTTAGGTGTACGTGGCTGGCGCCTTAACCCACTGAGCCACAGGCACCGAGCCTCTTTTTCTCTTCTTTTAGAATTAAAATATCAAGGGCAATGTGTATAATAGAGACTTCACAGAAAATATATACATATATTAGTTGAGGGACTGGTTCTCATAAGAAGTTCTGGGGACCCGGAAGTATGTCAGTTTACTTTGCAGGGAGAAGATAGTGGTAATTATGTAATTAATTTTTATTTTTCCTTTCTCTGCATAAAATATTCTAAGAGCAGATATTGGTGGGATGCTATCTTATAACCTCAAAGCCTCCTCTTTCCTACATTCATGCTATTAACCTGTATTCAATGTTTTGTATTCCACCATGTACTCCTGCAAAATTCTTCCATATATGAAAATGAAACCAGGCAGCAAACTAAAAAACAGTGCTAATTGCCATTGCCAACTATGTCATACTTAGGAGTTAAAGTCCAAATGTAATTTTTTTCCCCTAACCAAATGGTAACCATTACCACCAATACTCTAGTTGTTAACAATATGACTACCCCATGTCCTAATCCAGAAGTGTATAAATTATTTTTCTTTTTATTCCTAAATTCTGAAATGCTATGCATGAACAAACGAAATCAGAAAAGATTGAGTCTCTCCTACAACATCATTAATATATTTTAATTCTCTAGATGTTATCCACATATATGTTATTATATAGTATTTATATTCATAATACATGTACAGGATACATTAATATTCATTATTATATAATGTATTCATTATTCCACACAAAATAGACACATCTGAAAGGAAAATAAACATTTTTTACATATCTCATAAATTATCATGCATAGTTCTCTTTTGAGGTCACTGGCATTATCCACTATAGTCATAATCAATGAGCACATGAGAAATTTATGACATACTCCCTGGTAGCTAGAAAAATCGGAAAAACCAAAGTTATGTTTAATTACAGTGAAAGGATTTTATTGCTATCTCAGATTGAATTCTCCAATAATATATTCATAAAAATAATTTTGCTTTTATTTTGATCTATCTGGTGGCTTAATATTTAATATTTTCAATTTCATTTAATTCTGCTCTAATTTTGGTTACGTTTTTCTTCTTCTGGGTTTGGTGTTGGAATGTTCTTCCTTTTCCAGTTGCTCGAGATGTCCCATTAAGTTGTTAACTTCCTCTCTTTCTGTTCTCTTGAGGAAGGCTTGAAGTGCTATGAATTTCCCTCTTAGGACTGCCTTTGCAGTGTCCCAGAGGTTCTGATAATTGGTGTCTTCATTGTCATTTTGTTCCAAAAATTTTGTAATTTCCTTCTTAATCTTGTCTATGACCCATCTATCTTTCAGCATAAGGTTATTTAGCTTCCATGTTTTTGTATGAGTAGGCAGATTCCTGTTGTTACTGATTTCAACTTTTATGCCATGATGTTCAGAGATGATGCAAGGATTAATTTCTATTCTTTTAAATTAGCTGAGTTTAGACTTGTGACTAAGATGTGATCAATTTTGGAGTATGTTCCATGGGCTAATAAGAAGTTTATTCAGTTTTGTTAGGATATTATGTTCTGTAGATGTCTGTTAAATCCAATTGTTGAAAGGTTAAGTCTAAAATTTCTTTGCTTAGTCTTATTGGAGGATCTATCCAATACTAGGAAAGGAGTGTCAAAATATCTGACTATTATGGTGCTGGAGGAATTCAAGTTGCTCATGTCTGTTAGAGTCTCTCTTACAAACTGAGGCACATTCTGGTTGGGTGTATAAATGTTAGTTATTGAAATCTCATCATATTGACTATTATCCTTAACAAATATGATGTGACCATCCTTATCTTTAATTACTTTTGTTGGTTTAAAGCCTATTTTATCTGTGAATAAAATTACAACACCTGCTTTTTTCTGATTTCCATTTGCCTGAAATATAGATATTCACCTTGAGTCTATATTTATCTTTTAAGATAAGATGAGCTTCTTGTATGCAGCAGATATCTGGCATGAGTTTTTGAATCCAGTCAGCCAACATGTGCCTCTTTAGAGAACAATTTAAGCCATTCACATTAATTGTAAATATTAATAAGCCTGGTAGAAGTTTGGGTATTGAAATTTTCAAAACTCCAATGGACATTTTTAATCCTTCGCCACTGTGGACGCTGGAATTTGATCAAAAGTTTCTGAGTGAGTTTACTTTTGTGGTGGAGGATTGCACTGGTCATTATGGAGGATAGGTCTGAGAATATCCTAGAGAGCTGGTTTAGTTATAGGAAATTTCTTCAATATGCAAATGTCATTAAAGTATTTAATTTCTCCATCATAAAGGAAACTGAGTTTTGCCGGATACAAAATCCTGGGTTGAAAGTTATTTTATAAGAGATTAAAAGTTGATGACCACCCTCTTCTACTTTGTTACATCCCACTTCTGACACCACTTGTCAGGGTCCAGTACTGGCCAGGTCTCCAGCCCAGCTTAACTAGGTTCTGGATTTAGATTGCTAAACTATTTCAGTTAAGGACAATTGCCCTTAGGTTCTTGAGGGCTATCTACTTTAGCAAGAGAGAGAGAGGGAGTGATAGTCTTTGAGAGAGTAAAGCAGTCTTAGAACAGATAGAGCTTAGTCTTCAGTAGAGCTAGGAAATCTTCAGCAGAGAGACTTGGTGCTGGCGTTCTGCAGGCAGGAGAGGAGACAGAATCAGAGTAAGTGGGTCTGTGATAGAATGCACATGCTCCTGACTGCCTTCTTCTCCAGCCTAATATATGTCTTATCTTGTGCGTCTCAAAACCACAAGTTTAGAGACTGCCAATAAACCACTGCTTTCATCTCGCAAACTCTCATGCTTATTAGGAAAGCTAAATCCCTCTCTATGCCCTTTTCACCAAAGTGTTCCATTACTGAGCTATACAGGTATTTCTTATAACTCTCACTCCTCCTCCCATAGGCTATACAGGCTGCTACTTAGCTTGAAAGATTTCAGCAGAGAGAACTGCAGTCATGGTTGTTCTTACTTTTGGCTGCGTATAGAATTTTCTCCTTCATTTTAACTTTGGCAAAGTTAATTATAATGTGTCTAGGAGATGTTTTATTCAGGTTGAGTCATGCTAGGGTTCTGAAACTGTCTTCTATCTGAAACTGTCTTCTATCTGAATTTCAGAATCTGTTGGCATGTCTGGGAAGCTCTCCATTATCTCATGAAGTAGAGCATCTGTGCCTTTTGAAGCCACCTCCTCACCTTCAGGAATTCCTATAATGTGAATATTAGTTTTCTTCGAATTATCATAGAGCTCTCTGAGAGAATTATCTGTTTTTGCTCTCCACTTCTCTTCCTCTGATCATCTGGGAGTGTTCAAAAGCTTCGTCTTCAATGACAGAAATCCTTTCCTCTTACTGCTTCATTATGTCACTAAGGGATTCTACTGTATTTTTCAAATCTTTGAGGGCTGCAAGTTCTTGTCTCAATGTGTTAAACTTTTTTGATGATTTTGTCTTTGAATTTATTGAATTCTTGAGACAACTTTTGAATTGCTCCTTAAATTTCTAATTCCAACTTTACCTCTATTTTATTAGTCTTATTTGCAATCCAAATTCTGAATTCAATTTCTGACATCTTAGCCACTTGTTTATGAATGGGATCTTCACTTGTGTCTGCCATGTCATTCCTTGGGGGAGTTGATCTACTCTGGTTATTCATGTTACTGGAGTTTTTCCGGTGATTCCACTCCATGATTATTTTGCACTGTTTGGCTAGATGATCAGACAAGGTAAAGTTGGGTTGGGGGCTCTTGGGGTAGTGATTAAGCAGTCCTTTGCCCAAGAGCTGGGACTGGTGTCTTTACCTTTTCCCCTAGAGCTTTACAAAGGACCCATACAGTGCTACAGCCTGAAACACTGGGGACCTGCTTGGTGTGGTGAGGCTAAGTGGCTCTGTCTTGTTTTCAGCTGGTCTGTCCTACCCTAGTGAATTAGTTACTCTGGGTTGAAGTCTCAACTGTGGAGAATTATCATCAATTAAGTCACCCTGCCCCACCATGGGCAACAACTGGAAAAGGAAAATCAAACCTTCCCACAACCATACACCCAGGGTACCAATTTGGATTGTCCTCGGGTAATTGGCCGAGTCCAAGAGATCCAAATCAATTGTCCTAGTCAGTACTTGGTCTCAGGTGGAAGAGTTCAAAAGGTCTCCAGCAACTAGATAGCAAGGGTCTGCTGGCAGCTCATTTATGACTTGTTCTGGTGCTCTTGGAGTCAGAAGGACATCCCTTCCCCCCAGGAAATGAATTAGTCTGGGAAGGCTGATGCCTCCTTCTACACCTTGTACCTCTTTCACACCTAGTTACTGGTAACCCCACAGACTGTGACCAGTCCCCTCCAATGAGCAGATGCTCCAGGGGTTTGTGCCTGCTAGAGTCACAGGGAGATCTATGTCTCCTGGCCAGGTCACTGCTCTCTGCCACTATGCAGCAGAGGGAGCTTAGGCCTGACAACCTTGGGTGCTTAATGGAAGCTGGGACAGTTCACTCAATTCCAGCCCTGCCTCTGATTGACACTGATGACACAAATTTTGGCAAAATTTGTTTCTGTGCTGGCTATATTCCCCTGAGGACCAGGTGCTGTTTGAGTTCACAGAAACTGCAACTCAGCCCCAGTCTGTGACGCTACCTGGAGCTGGTGTGTCTGTCTCCATTGCTATCTGTGTTGGGGAGGGTGTGGTTAGAGCTCACAATCAGCTCTTGGTTTCTGAATTTCCCCCACCTGTTTTTGTCTTAGCTATGATCCCCTGAGGGCCAGGTGCTGCTTAGTCTCACTAAAGCAGTCCTTCTGGCTCAGCCCTGTCCTGAGAGTATACAGTCTGTGCACACGCATATTCTATTATTCCCCACTGTGCCCTGTCCAGGCAGATACTGATTCAGGCATACCCTTTACTCACAGGGCCTATGTTTCCATCCCAGATCTGTTTCGCCGGTGGCTGCCACCAGAGAAGATGCTGGGCTTCCTTTGGTTTCCCAGAGAGGCAGGAAGTAAGTATCTTAACAAAATATCCCCAGGGAGGGAGCACTATTGTTCCCGCCGCTGTTGCTGCTGCCCTTTGCCGTGGGGCATCACCTCTCCTTCTCTCATATTGCTCCCTCAGTTCATCATCTTCTCCTTACTCCCATGCTACAGAATCAGCACAGACCAGCAACAGCCCACGCCTTGTCTATACCTCTCGAGAAAATGCTGAAGAATCTGGACTCCATGGGGATAGGCTTCCAGACCTAAGGATGAGAGTGGAAGTGAGTGCTGGGAGTTCAGAAATGCAGGTAGAGAATATATACAGTTTTATGCCTGGCAGGAGAGTGCCATGGCACACTGGTAGGTCCTCCCTGGGGAAGGAGTTCTGGTTGTTAGAGGATTTCTCTTGTGGGATAAAATAGGAGGGGATCTGAACTCTGCTCTCTTGTTTGTATGTAGAAAGTATACTGTGAGAGGTTCTCATGGGGAAGGGGTCTCCCATCTCCTTGGTGATGGATTTTTTACCTATTGTTTATTTCCTTGGGGTTATAGCTCACCTCAGCAGGTTTGATGTGTGTTCTTCAACCTTCTCTCTTGGCTCAGCTCCAAACCATCAGCTTACTTGCTAAACTTCTGTCCTTTAACTCTCCTTCTGGTCAGGAGCATCTGTGGAAAGCTGGGTCCAGTTGGCCATCTTGCCTCTGCCCCCCAAGTGTAGAAGAGTTTAATGAAACAGTATTTTAGTTGTTTTTCCAACACTGGGACTTAGGGAATATTTTTGCACACTCTTTTCTAAATCTCTTCTCTTCATGTAGATTGAGAACATATTATATACGTCTTAAGTTCTGATTTTTTTTTTTTACCTAAACATATTCTATCGTAGTTTTTTCAGGTAGTTAAAAATTATGAACATCATTTCTTTAATGTCTTCAAATGAATCCATTTTGTGGTTGAGTCATTAATTCACTATAGTTGGGCATTTAGCTTGTTAAATTCTAAATGGAATTTTCAGGATTGAAAATGAGCATGAAATTTACTACTGTGTTGCAGAATAGTCTTTAATGTATAAGTCAGAGGTTATGAACATTCTTAACTTCTTGATAAATATAAAATAAATATAATGAATATATATTATGTTCTTAACAATAATTTTTTTTAACAAGTGAATAGTTTATTAAGAATTAAACAAAGGTATGATGTGATACAGTACATGCAAGACACTCAAGATAGGTATAATAGTACTACTCACACAAAAACTTGAATTTCACCTCAAAAAAAAAAATCACAAGACAAAAGAGAAAACAATTTCACTGTTATAAGGTAAGATATTTCATGCAAAGTATTAACTCTGCCCCTCCCCCCCCAAAGCCCAACCTCCCAATAAACAAAAAACTATATGGGATAGTTTTCTAATAAATATAAAAATAAAATTACTTTTCATAAAGATCAAGCTGATTTAAACTCCTCCAGTAGTGTCTAACAATGCCCACTTAGGAAATCTCATGAAGTTTAACATTTATCCTTTCTAAAATTTTGTTAATTTTTTACAGAATAGGCATGTTGTTTTTACACGGGTTATTTTTAGTTAAAGAACAAGGATGAAGGTTAAATTCATAGGCCAATGTTAATGCAAATCAAAGAAAGAACTGAAGTGCTTGTTTCTATCTTAAATATCTGTCAAATAGAAGAAGTGTCAGAACAAGGAATTGATAAAATACATCATTAGGACAAAGATCAAAGGCTGAGAATTGGATTAATAAATTTATCTTAGAAAGGTACAGGCAAAACTTACTAAATGCAGAATACAAATGTCTTCATACAATAACTAAGAAAATGCCATGAAGGTTATGTTAAACAGTTTGATCAAAACATTTCAGATTGTATATGAAATCAGCACATTGTACTCCTTGACTGCACTAATGTATGCAGCTATGATTTAATAAAAAAAATCTGGAGTTAGAAAAAGTAAAGAAATAAAAATTAAATAATAACATTTTTAGTAAAAAACTAAGGAGACATATAAAAAATAATTTTATCAATACACATTTTTTTCTAAATGAATTCAAATTCAATGCATTGAAAGACCTTATAAATGAAAATGCTGAAACATTAGCAGAAACATTTGCCTGAAATCAACTGAAGAATTAGTTCTATTTTAAATATAGCACAGCTTTATCTCTTAACTCTCTGATCTAATATGGTTTATCACTACTAAATGCATTTCTATAGATTTTTTTCTAATGTATTTTGTAATTTTTGCTTTTATAGGCATCAATGGTAAAATGTTTGATATATAAAACTTCATAAGAACAGTGTTGTGACTTATAATTTGTAGAGTTCTTTTTTTTTGTAATTGTTTTTTATCTTATACTATGCTTTTTCCGTTAGCATCAGCTTTGACTGACAGGCACAGAGCTGTGAGCATGGAGTGAAGTGATGAGCTGTAGGGCCAGGGGGAGCGGAGACTCTAGTCCTATCACGCTCACAAGCTGTGACATCCTGGGCAAGTCTCTTTCTCTAGGCCACATTATTATAAAATGGCACCTACCTGGGGGTTGATAAAAGGATTAAATGAGTTCTTAGTCACAGGCCAGACGCTCAGAAGAACCTACATTTGTGGGTTTTATTATTACAATGTTATTCCTTTTTCCCTCCCTCCTGCCCTTTCTTTCTCCAGTTTCTCTTGCTCCCTCACTCTCTTCTTCCTCCCTTCCTTCCTAGTGTTATTGTTTTTTTCCATTTCTCAATATCTTTGAAAATGTTTTATCTTTAAACTATTAGAGGCATTTGAATTGGGGGTATATATTGTAGGGTATAAAGTATTATTTTATACAGTATAAGAACCATTATTTTTAATAATTGAAGCAGTCCAATTACATTTATTATTATAATGTAAATATCCAACTTCCATCATCTTATTATATTTTATGATTTTTATTTGCTTTATTTCCTTAATTATTTCCTTCCTTCCTTCCTTCCTTCCTTCCTTCCTTCCTTCCTTCCTTCCTTCCTTCCGTCCCTCCCTCCCTCCCTCCCTCCCTCCCTCCTTCCTTCCTTTCTTTCTTTCTTTCTTTCTTTTGCAGTTTTGGACCAGGGCCCCGTTTGAACCCACCACTTCCAGTATATGGGGCTGGCACCCTACTCCTTTGAGCCACAGGCACTACCCACTATTTTCTTTATTTATCTCTTTTGCTACATGGTTTGTATATTCTATGGCCATTTTTCTACTGGTAATTTGCAGATAATAAGAGTTGGTAATGACCTCTGTCACTCAGGTAAGATGCTTATTTCTCAATGCATCAACTTCTGCTCTCAACAATGTCCCCTGGCATACGTCCTTCCACCATGTCCTTCACTTTCTGATTTCCATTTTTGTAAACATATTATTATTTAAATTGTTAAGTAACACTGAATTATATGTATTGTAATATTACTTTTATACTTTATTGTTTTTATTCCAAGAATTAAACATAGCTTCAGCTTTTAATAATAATTATTAGAGCTTTATAATTATTATTTAAATAATTATATTAGTATCTCAGTATCTTAAGTTTCCTCCCAATGAACTTTCTATTTGAACAAATTTTCTGTTTACTGGAGTTCATTTTCTAGTATCATTTTTAGAACTAGGATGATGGTGGCTTATGTTCTGAATTATTCCATGTTTGATATATTGTTCTTGCACCCCAGTAACCACATAGACTCGTAAATGTTCTTAGCTGACACGATTTTCCCTCACTGTCTGTAGAAGATGTCACGTTGTGAACAATACCACAGTCGCATATCTTAGCTAATACTGAAGACTTGTCCTTCTTGGCCTCCTTCCTTCATGGCGTATAGGAATCTTTCTTTACCCCAATTTCAACCAGCTCACTTCAGTTTGTGTCTGCCAGTCCCTAATAATCATTCTTAGAACATAGCAAGCTCTTGCTATACAGATGAACTTTTGTTAGGAATTTCTGCACTCCTGAAAGGATTTCTTCTCCAATACTTTTGTCTTCAGAAATGTCAAGGATTTATAAATGTGATCAGCACTGTCTTCTGGAGCTACCAGACCTTATCTCACGTTCTGGTTCTGCAACTCTGTGCAGTGTGCTGCTTTCTCCACTCCATCCTCCTTCTGTTGCACTCAGCTATTTAAAAACGCTGATTCTACTCATTGATATCTCTCTTATCACTTGAAGAAGAAATTTTACAGTGTTATCATAATATGTGCATAATTTGTTGCTTTTGTTGTTTTTATAATTTCACTTATGAAACTGGGCAATTCCATACATTCTGATCAACTGCCCCAAAATAGTGTTGATGAATTGTCTTTGATTTTTTTCCTCCCTGTTTAAACAGATGCTGTTGGAATCATCTCCATAATCAATGAACCAGTTGCTTTATTTGGTTATTCAGCTGCTTGAAGGAGGATATGAGTGGGGCTTGAGGCAACAGACAGCTGCATTCTGGATTTATTTCTGCCCAGTTTCTTTCCAAATCATTTGACTCCCCTGTTTAGGAGTAACTTAGATCTTTGTCATTCTTCAGCTTTGATACAAGGGGCCCACCCATCACAACAATCATTATGTCAGAAGTTCTCTTTGGCTGGAATTGTGTAAAGTCTCTTTTTGCAGTTATAAGGTTTGTCTCTTTGGTACTTTCCTCCATCAGTTTTGCCTCCATGCCACCCTTCCTGATTATGTAGCTGAATCTGCAAACCAAAATAGCATAACCACATTGCTCCTCTTCAACTCTGTGGCTGCACCTGCAATTGTCTGGCTGGGAGTGGGATGTGGGTCACAAGCTGGGATTTTCTTGTTTCTCCTACAAACCACCCACTGCTCAGTGCCCAGGCCTCACACTCACAGCTCTGACAGGGAGGGAGGGTGTTAGTTGGGGCTTCTAGAACTTATTACCTACTTCTTACACATTGCAGCTTGCTATCAGTTTAGGAGAACATATGTTACAGATCATCATTCATTCCTTCTTAAGTAAATAAAATTCATTGTTTTAAATCACACATCATGACTTAACAATATTGGCCACCATTTCCTTACTGCCATTATTAATAAAATTTCTTTGCCTACGGTTCATCTTCACCTTTATCTAATGTGTCCTTACCATGTTTCCTAACAATCTCCTTTTCAATATGCAAATACAATTTTGATTTTCTAAAATAATAAAAAGCTAGACTCAACAATTACAGACTACTATGCTTGATGTGGCTTTGAGGCAGCAAAGAGGGAAATGGATTCTCACAGCATGGTAGCCACTATTCTCCCCAAATATTACAACGATCCCTTCATACTTCATCATACTTTTTTCCCCTCTTTAAGCAGGTCAGTGGTTTAAAAACCAAGTTCTCAATAATTTTCTCTGAAAATCTTTTTTTTTTAATTGTTTGGGATTCATTGACAGTACAAAGAATTAAGTTACACTGATTCAGTTTGTTAGGTAAAGTCCCTCTTGTAATTCTGTCCTGCCCCCAAAAGGCATGCCATACACCATGACCCCCGTCCTTTCAAAATCTTTACATACACAATATTACTCACACCTGCTTTGATATTGGATGTCAATTATATTGGTAACTTAGTTAAAACTGAGGCAGAAACAGTTGCATTAATACCCTGTTAGAGGAACTGTTCCATCCACTTCTATAACCACTAACAGTACTTACACTACCACTTTGAAGATAGCTCTGTCCACTAACACTGAGGATAGAGGAACGAAGAGCCCAGTGTATCAGCACCTCAGCAAAGCATATGGCAAATCTTTGTGTAAAGACATTTATACTCTACACTTAATAGATCTGACAAGTCTTAATACAACAATTAAGTAAGTGAGATGAAGGCTATGTTAAGCAGTTTGATGTAAGCATTCCAAATTGTACATAAAATCAGCACATTGTACCCCATAAATGCATTAATGTACACAGTTATGTTTTAATAAAAAATAATTTTTAAAAATAAAACAATAAATTAAATCCTTGTGTAAATCATTAAAAAAATGTAATAGGAAATTTATTTCTTAAGGAAACAGTGGGCTTTAGACATTGTTAAATGATTGTACCTAGAGATGCTGATTATTAATGTTGACCTTTCCTTTTTAAAAGAAACTCCTATAGAATCTTATCTTTTTCTTGGTTCTTTTCAACATTGACACTACTCCATCGAATGTTTATGACAATATTTTCAGAAAAAAAGGACAGAGCAGTGAATATAGCAAACTACACTGAACTATAATCTTAGCCAAAATGAAATCATAGCTATATAAGATGTTTGAGTTTGTTAGGTAAATTTTCCCTAAAAAATAACCTGAATAGTTATTGAATGTGGGGGATACAGCTTTGCACCAAAATTAAAACTAAGAGTTAAGAGTTAAGATTGTAAGCTATATATTTTTAATTCAAAAATATAATAAAAATTCCTTATTGGCTAATACAAGTCCAATAGAAAGCCCCATTTTAGTATCTAGGCCTTTTTGTCTGGAGTAGTTAGACATATCTGGCATTTTTAGGGGCTCGGGAGGATGGGTAGGTGTGAAGGGGTGCTGATGTCAGTTATCTTAGTTCATAAAAAGTGAGAAGCTTGATTCTATTGTCAAAAATACATGACTTTGATGTGACTTAAAAGATTTAGGCCTTTTAAGCAAAGGTCACCCCTTAACCTTTTCACCATACTTAACAGACTAAAAGTGAGCAAGCTTGTTTCATAAACAATGGGTTTCCTTCAGGATCTGTGGACAGTACCACGCAGCATGTGTTCTCAGCTCGTCTGCTGGCCACCCCACTCCCCCTAAATATGCACCCTGTGACAGGGCACATGTTGCAAAGGACATGCTGTGGGATGAATTATGTCCCCTTAAAATTTCAAATAATGAAGTCCCACTCCCCAGTACCTGAAAATGTATTTGTAGATAGGGTCTTTAAAGAGGCAGTTAAGTTTAAGTTATAGTGGGTGTGGGCCTTAATGCAATATGAGCATGTCCTTATAGAAAAACTAAATTCAGGTTTAGTTTAGCACAAAGGGAATATCATATTAAGAAACAGTGAAAAGAGGGAATCTACAAGCCAAGGAGAGAGGTATCAGAGGAGACCAAGTCTGCCAACACCTTGATTCAGACATTTAGCCTCCAGAATTTTAAAAAATAAATTTCTGAATGGGGACCTACCACTTGCACACCTTTTGAGGACAGGATTATAAGAGGGAATTTACCAAACTCAAACATTGTAACGTAATTCTTGTACCCTCAAACAACCCAAAACGATAAAAAATTTTGCTTATTAAAAATTAATTAATTAATCAATTAATTAAATATAGCCTTGCTATATTTAAAGGTCCTTTGTAAATTAAAAAGATTCTTCATTTCAAAGAATGAAATTACACCCTTATCTTTCTCCATATACAAACCAACTAAAAGTGTATTAAAGACTTGAGACTGTAGCAAGATGGCCAACTGGAGACAGCTTTCCACAGAGGCTTCCATCCAGAAGGAGAGTTTAAGGACAGAATTTTAGCATGAAAGCTGATGGTTCGGATCTGAGCCAAGAGAGAAGATTAAAGAACGCACATCAACCCTACAGAGGCAAGTTGCAACCCCAAGGATACAAACAAAAGGTACAAAATCTATCGCCAAGCAGACAGGAGTCCCCTCCCCGAAGGGAACTGCTCACAATATACTCCATACAAACAAGCAAGCAAGAGTTCAAATATACTCCAGTTTTAGCCCACAGGAGAGACCATCTAAAAACCGGACCTCCTTCCCCTACTAGGGTGCCATGGTGCTAAAACTGTATAAAACTGTACATAATTTCTACCTGGAATTTTGAACTGCTAGCACTCCCTTTCACTCTCACCCAAAGGTCTGGAGGCCTTTCTCCCATGGAGTCTGGTTCTTGGGCATTTTCTCAGGGAGGTGTGGAAGGGGCATGGGCTGTTGCTGACCTACACTGAGTCTCCGACATGGGAGAAGGGAAAGGACAATCAGCTGAGAGGGAAACTCAGTTGAGAGGGGACCACACAGTTGTGGTGCCCTGAGGCACAGAGCGGCAGCCACAGGACCAGGAACAATAAGGCTCACACCCCTGGAGATATTTTGAAAGGACACTTCCAGTCTCTCTGGGCAAACAGAGAAAGCTGGGAATCTTCTCCGGTAGCAGCCACTGGCAGAACAGATCTGGGACTGAAACACAGGCCCTGTGAGTAAAGAGTATGCCTGAAGTGGTACCAGCCTGGGCGGAGTGTGGGATTAGAATATGCGTGTGCAGAGACAGCAGACTCCCAGGCCGGGGCTGACCCAGAGGACTGCTTTACTGAGCCTCAGATGCACCTGGTCCTCAGGGGATCAAAGCTCAGGCAAAGGCAGGCAGGTAGTGGCTGGAACTGACAGCTAATTGTCTGTTCTGTCCACGTCTGCCATAACAGGAACAGCCAACACAGGGCAGTGGCACAGACAAGGCAGAGTTGCTCAAACAGCATCCGATCCCCAGGGGAACATAGCTGGGACAGAAACAAATTCTATGATGTTGCGCTGTTCTGTCAGCAACATCAATCAGGGTCAGGGCTGGAACTGAGTAAAATACCCCAGCCCCCATTAAGCACTCGAGGTTGTCAGGCCTCACCTCCCCCTGCCGGATGTTGGCAGAGTGTGGCAGCCTGGCTGAGGAGACACAGATCTCTCTGTGACTCAGGCAGGTGCAAACCCCTGAAGCATCTGCTCATTGGAATGAACTGGGTCACAGCCCTGCAGGGTTACCAGTGACTTGGTGTGACAGAAGTGCAAGGTGGGTAAGAAGACATCAACCTTCCCACACTAATTTATTTGTTAGGTGGGCCCTTCTGACTTCACGGAGCATTGGAGCGAGTCATATTTGAGCTGCCAGAAGACTGTTGCTATCTAGTCGCTGGTGAACTTTTGAACTCTCCCACCTGAAACTGGTGCTAACTGGGACAATTGATTTGGACCTCTTGAACTGGGCCAATCACCTGAGTTGGCCATCCAAAGTGGTGCCCTGGGTGTGTGGTTGTGCAAAGGTTTGATTTTCCTTTTCCAATTGTTACCTGTGGGGAGCAATTGCTGGACTTTCTCCACAGCTGGGACTTCAATCCAGAGTAACTGATTCACTAGGGTAACACAGGGACCAGCTGAAAATAAGACAGAGCCACTTAGCCCCACCAAACCAAGAAGGTCCCCAGTTTCTCAGGGCATAGCACTATATGGGTCCTTGACAAAGCTCTACAAGAAAGGGTACAGACACCAGTCCCAGCTTTTGAGCAAAGGACTGGCCAATCACTACTCCTGGAGCCCCAACCCAACTTCTCCTTATCTGCTTATCTAGCCAAATGGTGTAAAATTATCATGGGGCGGAATCAGCGGAAAAGCTCCAATAACATGAATAACCAGAGTACATCAACCACCACAAGGAAAAATTTGGTGGACACAACTGAAGATCTCATTCATAAACAGATGGCTGAGATATCAGAAACCAAATTCAGAATTTGGATTGCAAATAAGATCAATAAAAAGGAGGAAAAGTTGGAATTAGAAATTTAAGGAGCATTTTAAAAGTTACCACAAGAATTCAAGGAATTCAAAGACAAAATGACCAAAGATTTTGACACATTGAGATAAGAAGTTGCAGCCCTCAAAGATCTGAGAAATACAGTGGAATCCCTCAGTAACACAATGGAGCAAGCAGAAGAAAGGATTTCTGACATTGAAGACAAAGTTTTTGAACGCTCCCGAACTCTAACAGAGGAAGAGAAATGGAGAGCAAAAATGGATCATTCTCTCAGAGAGCTCTGGGATAATTGGAAAAAAAACAATATTTGCTTTATAGGGCACCTGAAGGCGACAAAGTAGCTTTGCAAGGCATAGACGCTCTTCTTCATGAGATTCTGAAAGAGAACTTTCCAGACATGCCAAGATATTCTGAAATTTAGATAGCAGGCAGATTGAGAACCCCAGCACGACTCAACCCTAATAAGACATCCCCCAGGTACATCATAATAAACTTCACTAGAGTTAATATGGAGGAGAAATTCTAAAGCAGCCAGATGTAAGAAAACCATAATCAACAGGGGAAGAATATTAGAATAACTGCAGATCTCTCTGCTAAAACCTTCCAAGCTAGAAGAGGGTGTTCATCAACTTTTAATCTCCTAAAACAAAATAACTTTCAACCCTGGACCTGGTATCCAGCTAAACTGAGTTTCATTTATGATTTAGAAATAAATACTTTAATGAGATTCACATGTTGAAGAAATTTGCCATAACTAAACCAGCTCTCCAGGATATTCTCAGACCTCTCCTCCATAAGGACCAGTGCAATCCTCCACCACAAAGGTAAACTCACTCAGAAACTTTTGATCAAATTCCAACTTACACAGTGGTGAAAGGACTAAAAATGTCCACTGGATTTTTGAAAAACTCAATAATCAAAATTCTACCCATCTTATCAACATTCTCAATTAATGTGAATGGCTTAAATTGTCCTCTAAAGAGGCACAGGTTGGCTGAATGGATATAAAAACTCAGGCCAGATATCTAATGCATATACGAATCTCATCTTATCTTAAAAGATAAATATAGACTCAAGATAAAGGGATGGTCATCTATATTATAGGCAAATGGAAAGCAGAAAAAAGCAGGTGTTGTAATCTTATTCTCAGATAAAATAGACTTTAAACCAACAAAAGTAAGGAAGGATAAGGTTCGACACTTCAAATTTATTAAGGGTAATATTCAACATGATGAGATTTCAATTATTAATATTTATGCACCCAAACTTAATGTACTTCAACTTATAAGAAAGACTCTAACAGACATGAGCAACTTGATTTCCTCCAGCTCCATAGTAGTCGGAGATTTTAACACTACTTTAACAGTGTTGGATAGATCTTCCAATAAGAAGCTAGGCAAAGAAATTTTAGATTTAAACTTAACCATTCAACATTTGGATTTAACAGACATGTACAGAACATTTCATCCTAACAAAACTCAATTCTTCTCATCAGCCCATGGGACATAACTGCAAAATCAATCACATCTTAGGTCACAAGTCTAACCTCAGCAAATTTAAAAGCATAGAAATTATTCCTTGCATCTTCTTAGACAATTATGGAATAAAAGTTGAACTCAGTAACAAGAGGAATCTGCCCACTCATACAAAAACACAGAAGCTAAATAACCTTATGCTGAATGATAGATGGGTCATAGACGAGATGAAGAAGGAAATTACCAAATTTTTGGAACAAAATGACAAAGAAGACATGAATTATCAGAACTTCTGTGATACTGCAAAGGCAGTGCGAAGAGGGCAATGTATAGCACTGCAAGCCTTCCTCAAAAGAACAGAAAGCGAGGAAGTTAACAACTTAATGGGACATCTCAAGCAACTGGAAAAGGAAGAACATTGCAATCCCAAATCCAGCAGAAGAAAAGAAATAACCAAAATTAGAGCAGAATTAAATGAAATTGAAAACAAAAGAATTATAGAACAGATCAATAAATCAAAAATTTGGTTTTGTGAAAAGGTCAATAAAATAGATCCTTTAGCTAACTTAACCAGGAATAAAAGAGTAAAATCTCTAATTTCATCATTCAGAAGTGGTAAAGATGAATTAACAAAAGACTCCTCAGAAATTCAAAACATCCTTAATGAATATTACAAGGAACTTTATTCTCAGAAATATGAAAATCTGAAGGAAAATGACCAATATTTGGAAGCATGCCACCTCCCAAGACTCAGCCAGAATGAAGTGGAAATGTTGAACAAGTTCTGAAATAGCATCTACTATGCAAAATCTCCCTAAAAAGAAAAGCCCAGGACCAGATGACTTCACATCAGAATTCTACCAAGCCTTTAAAGAGGAACTAATACCTATATTACTAAACCTTTTCCAAAATATAGAAAAAGAAGGAATACTACCCACACATTCTATGAAGCAAACATCGCCTTGATCCTCAAACCAGGAAAAGACCCAACAAGAAAAGAAATTTATAGACCAATAGCACTAATGAATATTGATGCAAAAATATTCAACAAGATCCTAATAAACAGAATCCAGCAACACATCAAAGAAATTATACACCATTACCAAGTGGTAAGTTTTATCCCAGGGTCTCAAAGCTGTTTCAATATATGTAAATCTATAAATACACTTCAGCACATAAACAAATTTAAAGACCATATGATTCTCTCAATTGATGCAGAAAAAGCTTTTGATAATATCCAGAATCCCTTTATGACCAGAACACTTAAGAAAATTGGTATAGAAGGGACATTTCTTAAACTGATAGAGGCCATCTACCGCAAACCTACAGCCAATATCATATTGAAACTAATCTATAGCTTTCATATGAAGTCTATAACCCAATTATAGCATAAGAATTTAACTGAATGGAATTAAATTCCCTTTGAAATCATTTCCACTCAGATCAGGAATCAGGTAAGGTTGCCCATTATCTCCACTGCTCTTTAACATTGTAATGGAAGTCTTAGCCACCTCAATTAGGGAAGAAAAGGTGATCAAGGTTATCCATATAGGGTCAGAAAAGATCAAACTTTCACTCTTTACAGATGATATGAGTGTTTACCTGGAAAACACCAGAGATTCTACTCACAAAACTCTTAGAAGTGATCAAGGAATACAGCAGTGTCTCAGGTTATAAAATCAACAATCATAAATCTGTAGCCTTTATATATACTAACAATAGCCAAGCTGAAAAAAGTCAAGAACTCTATTCTGTTCACAGTAATGGCAAAGAAGATGAAATATTTAGGAGTGTACCTAACAAAGAACGTGAAAGATCTCTATAAAGAGAACTATGAAACTCTATGGAAAAAAACAGCTGAAAATGTTAACGAATGCAAAAACATACCATGCTCATGGCTGGGAAGAATCAACATTGTTAAAATGTCCATACTACCCAAAGCAATATACAATTTTAATGCAATCCCGGTTAAAGCTGCATTGTCATACTTTAAAGATCTTTAAAAAATAATACATCATTTTGTATGGACTCAGAAAAACCTCGAATAGCCAAGACATTACTCAGAAATAAAAACAAAGCAGGAGGAATTATGGTATCAGACCTCAGACTATACTACAAATTGGTAGTGATCAAACAACATGGTTCTGGCTCAAAAACAGAGAGGTAGACGGATGGAACAGAATAGAGAACCAAGAGATAAACCCAGCTACCTATCGTTATTTGATCTTTGACAATCCAATTTAAAACATTCAGTGGGGAAAAGATTCCCTATTTAATAAATGGTGGTGGCTGAACTGGCTGGTGACCTGCAGAAGACTGAAACTGGACCCACACCTTTCACTATTAACTAAGATAGACTCTTGGTGGGTTAAAGATTTAAACTTAACACATGAAACTATAAAAATACTAGAAGAAAGTGCAGGGAAAATTCTTGAAGGAATTGGCCTGGGCAAATATTTTATGAGGAGGACTTCCCAGGTAATTGAAGCAGCATCTAAAATACAGTACTGGAACCTGATTAAAGTAAAAAGTTTCTGCACAGCCAAGAATATGGTAAGCAAAGCAAGCAGACAGCCTTCAGAATGGGAGAAAATATTTGCAGGTTATGCCTCTGACAAAGGTTTAATAACCAGAATCCACAGAGAACTCAAACGTATTAGCAAGAAAATAACAAGTGATCCCATCTCAGGGTGGTCAAGGAACCTGAGGAGAAACTTCTCTGAAGAAGACAGGCACACGGCCTACAGATACATGAAAAAATGCTTATCATCCTTAATCATCAGAGAAATGCAAATCAAAACTACTTTGAGATATCATCTAACCCCAGTAAGATTAGTCCACATCACAAAATCCCAGAACCAGAGATTTTGGCACGGATGTGGAGAAAAGGGAACACTTCTACATTGCCGGTGGGAATGCAAACTAATATGTTCCTTTTGGAAAGATGTTTGGAGAATACTTAGAAATCTCAAAACAGATCTTCCATTCAATCCTAGAATTCCTCTACTAGGTATATATCAAGAAGACCAAAAATCATATTATAAACAAAGATATCTGTACCAGAATGTTTATTGGAGCCCAACACATAACTGTTAAGTCATGGAAGAAACCCAAGTGCCCATCAACCTATGAATGGATTAATAAATTGTGATACATGTATGCCAAGGAATATTATGCAGCCTTAGAGAAAGATGGGGACTTTACCTCTTTCATGTTTACATGGATGGAGCTGGAACATATTCTTAGCAAAGTATCTAAAAAATGGAAGAAAAAGTATCCAATGTACTCAGTCCTACTATGAAACTAATCTATAGCTTTCATATGAAGACTATAACCCAATTATAGCATAAGAATATGGGGAAAGTGGTAAGGGAGGGAAGGGAGGGTACTTGGTGGGATCACACCTACGGGTGCATCTTAGAAGGGTACAGGTGAAACTTACTAAATGCACAATATAAATGTCTTAACATAATAACTAAGAAAATGCCATGAAGGCTATGTTCACCAATTTGATGAAAATATTTCAGATTGAATATGAAACCAGCACATTGTACCCCACGATTGCACTAACATACACTTTTTAATAAAAAAGAAAAAACAAAACCAAAAAAACCCCGGATAGTTCATGTCCAATTGTATAAATTTGAGGGTACTTAGGTTTTTTGGTTTTTCTTTTTTTGTTTTCATAACTCAATGGTTTTGGGTATAATTTTTTTTTAATTATAATAAAACATGCACAGTTTAACAAAAAAAAGTGTATTAAAGACTTAAATCTAGGACCTGAAACTATAAAACTACTAAAGGAAAGCATTGGGGAAATGCTTCAGGAAATTGGTCTGGACAAAGACTTCTTGAATAACACCCCCAAAGCACAGGCAACTAAAGCAAAATTGTACAAATGAAACAGGATCACATCAAGCTAAAAAGCTCTGCACAACAAACAAAGCAGTAATAAAGTGAAGAGACAACACACAGAATGGGAGAAAATATTTGCAAACTACCCATCTGACAAGGGATTAATAAGTAGGGTATATAAAGATCTACAAAAGTTCTATCAAATAATTTGATTAGAAAATGGGCAAAGAATGTGAACAGAAATTCCTCAAAAGAAGGCATACAAATGAGCACTAAGTATATGAAAAAATGTTCAACATCATCAGTCCTCACAGAAACTTAAATCAAAACTACAGTGAGATGGCTTCTCACCCAGTGAAGATGGCTTTTATCAAAAAGACAATCAGTTACCCTGTCAAGGCTGTGGAGAAAGGGGAGCCCACACACACTGTTGGTGGGGTGTAAATTAGCACAACCACTATGAAAAACAGCATGGAGGATCTCAAAAAACTAAAAAGAGAATTTACCATATGATCCCACAGTCCCACTGCTGGGTATACAGTCAAAGGATGGGAAATCCGTATGTTGGAAAGGCATCTGCTGTCCCATGTTTACTGTGCACTATTCACAGCAGCCAAGACAGGGAATCAACCTCAGTGTCCGTCAGCAGGTGGATGGTTAAAGGGTGCGTATATTCACTGGGAAATTATATACCCACCAAATGAATGAAATCCTGCTCTTTCCAACAAGAATGGAAGTGGAGAACATTACATTAAATGAAATGAGCCAAGTGCAGAAAGACAAATTTCATATTTTCTCAATCACATGTAGCAGCTAAAAATTAAAAACAATTCCTCTCTAGAGACCAAGTATAAGGATGGTTACCAGAGGCTGAGAAGTGTAACAGGGAGGGGTTGATGAAGTGTGAAAGGTTAATTGGTGTAAAAATAAAGATAGAATGAACAAGGTTTGATAGCACGACTAACTGACTGAACAACAACAAGTTAGGGTACACTTTAAAATAGGTGAAAAAGTGACGCTGAAATGATCCTAACAAAAAGGAATGTTAAATGCCTAAGTTGATGGTATCCCAGTTACGAGGATTTGTTAAATTCACATAGTATGCCTAAACCAAAACATCACACCTACTCTATAAAGATAAACTATTATGTAATAATAACATAATAACTAAATAATAACATATTATTAAATATTAATAGCATAATAACTAAAAAATAAAAATTAATAAAAAATTTCTTCAGTCAGGGAATGCATTACCTACAAGGTATGCTTTCATTTAAAGAAATGAAATTTTTCTTTCATTTAGTTCTCTATTCTAGAGATTGTTCTAAAGTTTCTGCTTAAGTAACTGCTATAAGGGACTAATTAGTGACTAGTGTTTAGTGATGGGAATAGACTGGGGAGCTATGGCAAAGACAGTATAACGGCCACAGTGCCTAGAAAACAAAAGGTGAATATAACAGAATGATTGAAGTCACTACCACTAGGTCTAATTCCCAGAACTCTCATTAAAATTAATATAGTTGACCACATCAGAATTTTATTTAACATACGAGGATAGTAATTATTCTTGTTACTCATTAAATGCTAATAATTTCTAGATTTAAATGGTAAATGTAAGTTCTACATTTTATTTTACTCATCTTCTCTTCAAAATCATCATTATAGATATTGGATAAACAAACACTCTGATAAACATTATATGATCATTAAAAGGTACAGAGCAATGTTCCATTATTTTAATTGTTCCTTGTCACAAAAATTAATAGGGCAAAAAGCAATTTATATAACTAAAATGCTTGTACCCCTGTAATATTCTGAACTTTTAAATAAAAGGACAAGAATAATGTTATAAACATTTTGATCAAGGCCTCAAAAATTAACCTAAATTCCATGATAAACAAATGGAAAAGAAAAATAATAAAGAAATGGAATTTTAACACAGGGCATGGTGGGTAAAGGCTATAATCCCAGCTACTAAGGAGGCTGAGAGGGGAGGATCACTTAGGAAGAGTTCAATGTCAGCCTGGTAGCCTGAGCAACACAGTGGGCTGGGTTACAGAGTGAGACTGTTTCAATTAAAAAAAAAATTAGGTGGGATCTCACCTAATGTGCACAACGTGAGGGTGTTCAGTACGCCCCCATCTGTAAAGGGTTCAACTAAAACTTGAACTTTACCTTAGAACTGAAAACAATGTAACGTCATTTCAGGTTACATTTATACCCTCACAATAACTAGAAACTAAACAAAAAATAATAATAATAAGGTAAAACAAAAAAGGAAAAAAAGGCCCAGCATGGAGGGTGTGCCTGTGGGCTGCAGTGAGCCATGACTATGCCATTGCATTGCCACCTGGTAATAGAGCAAAGACTCTGTCTCTTAAAAAAGAAAAGGAATCTTTAAGAAATTCATTATAATGAATGCAAAATAAAATTAAAATAATTAGCCATGACTTATCAACTATCTAATTATAAAGAATAACTATTTAATGAGATGGAGGGGTGTTATTATACAGCTGTCAGTGAACAGGCATGTCCATTTGGAAAAAGATTTCCTAGTATACATCAAGAACCTTTAAAATGTGAGTGATCCTTTATCCATTAATCCCTCCTAGAATCATATTCAACAGAAAGAAGTACAAATATAGTCAAAATGGTATTGAAAGGTGTCAATATTGGAAAAATAAAAATGTAAGAATTGAAATAGTTATATAAATTATTGCTTGCTCATTAAAAGAGTATTTTTGAATAATATTCAATGGGAAAATAACTAGAGTAAAATGTTAAAACAGAATAATATATATTACAAATAAGTATATTTAAAATAGCAAAACTAATATGCATATTTTTGTTATTTGGTAGTGATTTATTTTAATTGTTTTCCTTGTTTTAACAGCAAATTGTTTCAAATTCCTTATACCCCAGGCAAATTAATTTTAGAATAAGAAATATTTGCAAATAAGATAGTATAAATATATCACTAAGAAAATCTTAAAATGTGAGAAAAATATTAGTTCTTTTGTAGTTTTTGTGTTTTGGGGGATTTAAATTCTTACAAAACACCCAGCTTTTTAAGTAAAGAAGTGAGGGTTTTGGATTTTTTTTTTCTGGTTGTTTGGAAAACATTTTTATCAAATCCTTAATCAGAAATAAATCCCATATTATATTTCAGAAATGGATGTGTGGTTAATCATTAATTTAAATGTTGATGATATCATCCTAATCAAATTATCATCTACCTCTATTTTCCACTAACCATCTACAGCAATATTGCTAATGATCATTTTAAATACTCATGCCATGTTAAAGGTTTGCAATGCCTACAGTTATAGCTAATCATGACAAATGTTGCCTAAGAGGCAAAAAGCATAAAAATATAGAAAACAGGTACTTATATTCTTTTTCACACTTTCATGAAAATTAGATGTATTATGTAAAATCAAAGGGATGTGGAAAACAGTCTTAATTGCCTTCCTCAAATTCTATGATTTTCTGTTGTTTTTATATTAGTAAGGTTCCTAGGGAACAATGGAAGAACACTAGACACTAAAAAGACATGGATTAACAGTCCCACCTATGTTAAAAAGAGTCATGTGACATTGGGAAAGTCATTTAATTTTCCTGGCATAAGGAACTACATTATTTAATAGGTGCTTCTCAATTTCACAGTCTATAATTATCACGGTTATATTTTAACATGGAAAGTAAAATGACAACGTCATTGCAAATTAAAAATACATGCTGTACAATTCTAAAGTGAAATATTTCATTGAATGTTTAAGAAGTCAACATTTCCAAAGTCAGTGTGTGACACACCTTTTAGGGGCAGAACACAATTATAAGATGGACTTTACCTAATAAATACAATCAATGTAACCTGGTTTCTTGTACCTTCAATGAATCCCCAATAATAAAAAAAAATTAAAAAAAAGAAAGGGAATAAAATGGCAATGAATGGTGTGACAAAAATAATTTGAATTTTCCATTCAATATTGTTTCTTTTAATTTCATAAATATTTTGAAGCATAACAAATGGCTGTGAGACATATGGTTATGATGCTGATATATTTTCATAGTGCATGAGGCCTAAGATCCCTTTTAAAGCTATTATTCAAATATTGCCAGAAATGTATCTTATTCATAAAACTAATTTTTAAGAAGGATTTTCAAATATGTTTCATACTTATTCAGGTATTTGTCCCTTTAGAAACATTTTTTTTTTTAACTTTTTCCCAAAGCAAATCAGTAGATGTAATGAATGCAGAAATGTTCAATTCAGAGTTGGAGAGAGAGGGAACACCGAATTAGATCTGACAGCATTAATACTTCCTGCTTCCTGTGGAGTTAATGGGATTGAATAAGGATTCCAGTCCAGGGTTAAGAGGGAGATAAGACGGGTGGTTTATTTTTTAAGAGAAAATGAAGACATGCTATTGAAGTGATGAGTATGAAAGTAAATATTTGCTGGTTGTCTATACAATAATGATTTAAAAATTGAGACGAGATACTAGAAACGAACTTGTGATAACTTCACTAATGAAAAAGTAAATGATAACAGGAATGAGAAAGAAAGAATAAAAGTCACCCCGGGGGAAGCTAGAGGAAGGAAGTGAGAGTGAGATCTGAAAATTCAAGAAAAGGAAGATTAAGAAGGAAAGCAAAAAAAAAAAAAATTATTTAATTTACTTTATTTACTTATTTATTTTGAGAGAGTCTCACTTTGTCACCCTCAGTAGAGTGTCCTAGCATCACAGCTCACAGCAACCTCCAACTCTAGGGCTCAAGTGATTCTCTTGCCTCAGCCTCCCGAGTGGCTGGATCTATAGACGCGGCCACAACCCTTGGCTGTTTTTAGAGACCAGCCCTGGCTCAGGTTGGTCTCGAACCTGCAAGCTCAGGTGATCCACCCCGCCTCAGCCTCCCAGAGTGCTGAGATTACAGGTATGAGCCACCACGCCCAGACTAAAATTAAAAATTTTAAAGAGAAAAAGTGATTTCGGTTCAGTTATCATAGCTCAGTGAGAAGGGCGCCAGCCACATGCACCGAAGCTAGTGGGTTCGAATCCAGTCCAGGCCTGCCAAACAATGAAGGCTGCAACCAAAAAACAGCGCGGCGCTGTGACCGGCGCCTGTAGTTCCAGCTACTTGGGGGGCTCAGGCAAGAGAATCGCTTAAGCCCAAGAGTTTGAGGTTACCGTGAGCTGTGACATAACTTCACTCTACAGAGGGTGACAAAGTGAAACTCTATCTCAAAAAAAAAAAAAAAAAAAAGTAATTTCCTCAGTGCACAAAGTGACAGAATGGCAGTGACGCTGAGGTAGCTAAAGCGGGAAAAATGTTAAAACCTCAAATCAATGTAGAGACTGGTACATAAAGAAAAGTTGAGTTTAATAAAAAGAAATGTTACGTGTCCAAAGATGTCACTTAAAAGTGGGCGCAAATAACACGCATATAAAGTGTGGAGGGAAAAAACCTACTCCTGAGAACATCGCTAACTGTCCTGAACACGTTTGCTTTAAAATAATTGAGACGCTACTCACCGGGTGAAGCAGCAGGACAAGGGGTGACCGCGCTGGGCAGGGGCGGCCGCGCATGCGCCGTGCGCCGCCCAGACCGCTCAGCCCGCCGACAGCGCGTCCCGCCCCCTCCTCGCCCCGCTGGACAGTGGTCCCCGCGCGTCCCCCGCCCATTCCGCACAGTCCGCATCGGCAGCACCTGTCTGCGGCTTTGGTTTCTCACATCCATCACCACGCACCGCTTCTATTACTGCAACTTCAGGACGTCTTTGGGGCAATTTTTCACTTTTTCACAATCTCACTCTTGCTGTTCCCACCATAAGAACTATTCTGGTTTTTCCAATTTTTTTAGAAAACGCAACCTGTCATTGGGTGACACTGAAATTAAAGTGTATGTGATGTACTGGTGGTAAAAAATACACCATTTTAGAATTTAGAAAACACGTGTACGTGATAAAAACATAAAAATTACATTTGTCAAATAAAAATTAATACTTTAAAAATTTTGAATCTCTGATATTTGTGTTAACGTGGAACTGGAGTTTTACTGATGATAAACCGTCCTCCTTCCTGGTCATTCTCATCTGGCTTTAACCTTTAAGGATCTTTGTATTCAAATTGTAATTTTTTTACCTACTTTTCAAAACAGTAATATGCTATAATGTCTCTCAAATATGAGTTATTAAAAATCTGTCTAGGTTTAAGAGGCTAGTGCTTCCCTGGCATAGAAATTTCTCCATTCTTGGGACCCACACAGGACACGGTGCGCCTTGTTTTTAGCCTAGTGCTAGTTATCTGTTTACATGTCTTATTAATCCTACCAGCTTTCGAACTTCACCAGGGCAGAGTCTGTATCTGGCTTTTATTTGAATTCTCTGAAATTTCTAGTAAGATGTGATGAAGTAGAAATTCTGTAATTATTTATAAATAAGCATGTCGACAAATGCAAATTCTTTTCTGATACCACACAATATTCAATAATCTAGTGACCCTAATTCTCAGAGAAATTCAGTACAATTTAAAAACATTACTTTTAAAATAGTGATGCTACTATAATAATATTTTACATAATGCCATTATAAGCAGAAGATTTGTTTAACAGTGACAGGTGTAGAATTCTATTGTTAATATCGTGAAATACATTTAAATTAATTACGTATTTCTATTGTTAAGGGAAGCAAAGCTTCTATTCATACTTCACATCATTTAAAATATCTAGTTTTCGTGGAAATATTTATCAATGGTTGATTATTTTTTCAATAGTAATGGGGAGCATAAATATGTAAGTTAAACAGCATTTTGTAAAATTTTAATCTTATAAATGTCCTAAATTTTTCTCTATCTCCATCCTTAAGGTTTTAGATTAAAAAATTACCATCATCACTTTGTGCTGCTATATGCTAAAGTAATTGTACCATGAAAATCAACAAACGGAGTGATTATGTGTAAAGTTCGACCACATCAGACTGAGAAGTGGATGACATGATAGCAGCAACCCACCCTGCACTGGTTGAGTATGGGCCAAGGGCATGAAAACTGAGCGTTCTGCCTCTGAGGTCTATCTGAAATGGTTCGTTGTTAAGCGTTACTGCCATTGCATGTCACCTTTTTATGATTTCTCTTTACAAAGAGCACATAGATTAAATAAGCATCCTTTTTTCAAAGCATATGTTTCCAATGACCTTGTCACACCAGTGAGGAAGCATCACCATATGGCCTCACTAAATGAGGCTAGACTTTAGACAATGGACTTCCGAAACCTGGGAACACCAGGGAAAAGGAGGGGACATGGTGACAGTCCTTTCTATTTCAGCCCTGTATTATAGTGGCAACTTAGAGGTGATTATGGAGAATGAAAAAGGAGGAAAACAGAAGATGTTTTCATTTGATATGTGTGTCAGGTAGGGTAAGGAAAGTAAATGAGATTTTGAATAAAAAGTCACTTTGAACTTTAAGAGAAACTGACCTTGAACAAAATGTAAAATAGCAAAGTATCCTTGAGGGATAACCATGAAAGGAATGGGAAATTATAAAAGAAACATGGAATATTATTATATTATCTACATTTTTCTAGTTCTTATTTACCATTGCCTTAAATGTAAATTTCGTGAACAATATCTTCCTGCAATAAGATACTATCGGACACCCCAACTGGGAGATGATCTAATAAAAACTGCACTGATGAAAAGCAGTAGGTATTTGTCTTTTATTGTATCTACATTGGAGGCAGCTCATTTTATATTCCAAAACTATCCGCTTCACATTAAGGGATTATAAATACTCTTGATAATTAAAGGAAGTGTTTTGAGTTCTTGCTCACACATGCATTGGAACAGAATTGGAGCAACGCTGTTTCTGGTTCACATGAGCAACTCAGCTCCCTGGGCCTTCTGGTAGCACACCATGTCAGTGCCAAAGAGACCCACAGATCGTCTTCACCACTTCATGTTTCTAACTACCTTGAGTACCTTTTAGAACCCCAGAATTTGATTTATTGAAATAGTCGAAATCAGTAGGATTTACTGTAACACTTAAAGTTTCAGTAAAAAATGGGAGAATTCATTCATATTGCTCCATATTCAAGACCAAAGTCTGTCCTCAACCACTAACACAATTTTCAGGGAAGTAAAGGTGGAGATGGCTTCAGCGGACCATTTGCCTGGGATGCTCAGTGCTGGAGGCTCAGCATGGACCCAGGCCACGGCCCTGCAGGCGGGAGGAATAGCCTCTTCTCAGGCCTCTAATGATCTGTGAAATGGCGTGAATCCAGGGCAACACTCACCCCTGTCAATCCCACAGAAATTTTAAAATGTCCTTCATAGCATTTTTCTTTGTCTCAAATGTAACTTCCACACTTCCCATTTCAATTTTATTTAGTCACATCTAAAGTAAAACCAACGAAACACATAGCATGTTCTTGTGCTTGACATTTACTGTACAACCATCATTTATCAGCACGTTGACAGATTTTCTTTAAGTTGTCCTTCCAACTCACAAATTATACATGTAAACTAGTTTCTTGGTTTCCTTGTAGTTCAGATACTGGCATTTTATTCTCCCACTGAGCAGTCAATTTCCTAAATATAGAGGTTAATTTCTCCAGTTCCGTTTTGTATTCCAAATGAAGTTAAGGATAATTGTAAGTCCACGATATTATTATTTTAGAGAATATTTAAATACTATTATAAAACTTCTTTATTTGATTATAGATATTTAAGAAAGGAAAGAGACACCCGTTATAGTTTCAACTATCATATACTTACGAGAAACACAGAATATTACCTAATTCATTGATGCTTCACTTTTGCAGCACAGTAAGTACTACCCATGTAGATGTGTTATTATCCTGAGTATATAAATAAAAACATCTATATTCCTCAAGTCCTACCTGAAAAGTACACACTGAAATAATTTCATTAAATATTGGCACAAGCTCTACAGAATTAATCCAATTAATTATAACTGGATTATAATTAATTTTCTAAAGATTTTTTTGGCATTCACGTATGCCTAAAATATAATATAATATGCCTAGAAAATGAGTAAACTGAGACTCAGAAAGGTCAGGTAACCAGCCTCGGGTCATGGTTTCCAGGAGAAAGCAGAAGTCACTTTCAAACTAGGGGCATTGAGCTCCAAGTGGGTTCCTGGAGTACCCATTTCCAGTCTGAAATTTCCAGTTATTGCTCAGCATTGTTTTGAGACTCATCTAGCACAGGCTATGAAAGAGTATGTAAATGGTGAACGGACTGTCCTTTACATAATTTCTAAAAATCTCTTCCAGGTCTGTGATTCTGATTTTGCTACTGAAATTCAGCTCTTGTGATCTGTAGAATTCGACTTGTGTGATGCTAGAGATTCCCAGATTTGGCTTCAGTGATTTTAGTAAGTTACATCCAGAGACTCATTGAAAGAAAGCATGGTCATGGCAGATAAGTTTGGTTTTTTTTGAATAGTCTCTAAACTCCAGTGCAATTACTCCTGATCTGTGGATTCACAGCTTGAACAGTACCACAAATTTACATTCAGAAATACTGACTGAGGGTTTGCTGCAGTTTATACACCATGCTATGCTTTAAGCTTAGGGAGTATAATAGACAAATTTACGCGAGGTTCTCCCTTATGAAACTCATAGTCTATTGCGCAGATTTGCAACTTCTGGATAATTTGTAAATTGACATTTTATTAATAGAATTAGTTTCTTTGAATTTGCCAACAAGAAAATACTTTACAAATAAAACTTTGAAGAAAGGCCAATGTTATCCGCTATGAAACAGATGTACATTAAAAAAGGACTCATAAAAAACAAAATTGAGAGCAACAACAACAAAAGAAAGTGCATAGACATCTGAGAGGGTTGCTAAATAAAATCTTTTTTAATAAGTAAAATGAAAAAAAAAGACTCATTTAAATTTAAGGTCATCTTCAAACAAAAATCTATACAAGTGGAACAGTAAAGTTCATCTTTTAAAATCGCACTCGCTCATTAAGTGTCATGATTCATCACCTGAGGAAGTTACACTTGTTACAATATAGAAGATAAAACAGCACTCTATGATACCTGACAGACGTTTCTAACTCTCTTTTGGAGCTAGCTCTGTCAACGCCAAAATGAACCAATCAATCCCCGTTCTATTGTTTCGGTACCTTTGTTTGCACTTGTATTTCCTGTGGACACCACCACCCTCCACCATCTGACCAGTTACAATTCTCAAGACCCCGTCTCTCTTACCTCCATCAGCCATTAATATCTGCTTTACACATTTCTAATTAAATACAAGGCAACTTGGTTTTCCCCCTTATAATTTAGACTTCTAAAACTCAAGGAAGACGATTAACTCATGAATAATTTACATAGCTAGTGATCAGCAAGGTGGGAACTGAATCAGGTCTTGCTCCAAAGGTTCCACCACCAGACATAAGGATCTGGAAGGGGGAAAGTATTTCTACAAATGAAGAGAAAAATGGAAAAACATTCAACGCAGTGCTGTTGTAATAGGGAAGTGAAAGTACGAATGCAAAAATATATACAAAGTGGAGCATTTTATGTGGAGTCGAAGCAGGCCATCAGGTCCTACTCTAGATGTAAAAAAGCCCAGATCACTGAGAAAGGGATGAGAGAGGAAAGAGGGCGAGACTTCAGTTCATCCCATCTCCCCTTCTTGTGTGTCTGATCTGCACACCTGTGCCAGATTAATGGTCCTCGAATCAGGCTTTTCATAATGCCAATCCCCTCCCCAAACCAACAGATGTGTATTCCCTATTATCAAATGCAAACTTTTACTGGGTTCTAAAGTCCTGCATTTGTGACTAGTCTTCCCCCAGCTCTACTCAGATACGATGGGACTCTTTCCTGTGTCACCTCATCACTTTGTTCAATGTTAGGGTTTTCGTTTACTCTATCCAACCCTCTTTTATTCCCCTCCCATACCTTCTTCCCATTCAGTCAAGATTAAATTCCACTGTATTTATTTGTCTTCTTTGTTGAGACAGAGCCTCGCTCTGCCACCCTGCAGTGGCTTCATCCTCACTCACAGAAACCTCAAATTCCTGGACTTAAGTGGACCCCCTGCCTCAGGCTGCCAAGAAGGTGTGAGCCACTGTGCCTGACCAAATTCCACTTTATCAAGCTTTATCTTTATAAAGTCTGGTGCTTTCCTTCTTCAATGATTACCATACAATACATAGCACATTCTAATTTAGCATCTACTTAATCATCATATTTTATAGTAAATTACTTCTGTCTTTTTGGCATATTATAAGCTTTTTAATGTCCAATATCACATCTGATATTTCTTTTCAACAAATGCAGCATAACAGAGAGCAAGACCTTTGCCCAGTGAATATTCAATTAATTAAAGTGACAATAGAACATCTGGAAGCTGAATATTAACAGGGACAAATGACTTGGTATCAAACACGCACAGACGCATATAGAAGTGATAACTAATTTGGGACATTGTGAGATGTTTTTCTGGCCCATAAGAAAACAAAAGAGAAAACATCTTTCCAAGTACATTATAAAGACGGTATTAGGCAATAACCCAAGCAGGACTGGGTTATGCCCAATGTAATTGCAGCTTTTGTCCATTGCATTAGATTTTTGTTGGTCTTCACTAGACTGTATTCCACGTAGGTGCAAAGAGGTCTATGGCCCCAGTGTGGAATGTTGCTTGACATTTCAGATGAAGAAAAACTGTCTTTGAAACTGGATAGAAGTGAGAGGGTTCTAGTAGGTATAGGTGCTTTGTGATAAACAAGGTGGGGAATAGGAATGAGAACGAACCTTTGAGCTTGGATCAGAATTTTAATTCGAGAATTGTGATATTCTTGTTTATGGCCAGGCTTTTTGGCAGTATCAACAATTCAGGGAAAATAATCCTCATGAGACATAAAAACTCAGGGGGAGGTTGGAGGGTAACTTGTGTTATTGGCCCTTCCATTTGAAGATTCCCCTTACAGGATTCATAGATTCTAAATCTTGAAGGCAATGTGTTTTAATGAGTAATTATCTTTACCATCCTCCAATAGTTACCTATTCACATGGCAAAGTTCAAGAAAAAATGTTCCAACACTCATTAACACAGACTCTACCACAACTAATGCCTTAAATGGGTGCTCAAAAATAGTTAAAATACTGACATCTAACCTTCGATCCCTAATTCCCTCCATTTTAATATCCATGCATTTAGTACCATTATGTCCAAGATATTGAGCTCACACGAATGCACTAGCACCCCAGATCTCCAGGAGCTCATATCCCAGAGGGGATGGAGAATTAAATGATAATAATATGACAGCAAGGTTAAGCCCAAGGTACCTAGGGATATAGCAAACTGGAGCCTCAACCAGCTTGGAACGATCCCAAGAAAAGTGAGCAAATATTCCAGAGCTGTCAGCTCACTCACACAGCTGCTGCCCTTTCTACAGAATTGAAAGTAAAATATACTTGGTAAGTGATAGATTTCGACTAGCAATGCTAAATGCTGGTAATCATAAATTTTCTCCTCTCTTTTACTGAGCAATGTAATGATACTAGCAAATGTAATGACAATAATTTTAGTGTGTGAAAGCTCTTACTTTCATTTTAAATTAACAAAAGTATGTAAAAAGAAAACATGGTAATTGCTAAGTGGGCAAGATAGTCTGCCAACAAACCCTAATATTGGCTAAAATATCTAAAGATCCCCCTAGTATATCCGTTCCATTTACACAGAGCAAGACAAACTCAATACTTACTGGCAGGATCGCCACATTGTTTAAACTTAGATACTGTTCACAGTCACTTCCCAAAGGGGGCGCAGTCAGGAACCAACCCGACCAATGGTGTTTTTGTATATTTGTGTACGTGAAATGTACGTGAAACAACCGAACAACCGAAACAGAACATTGGGGTTTCAGTCCACTGGCAGGCCACTGCTCAGAAAAAAGCATAAATATATGCTCTTTGTAAACATGTAGAAATTCAGTAACATATAAATTGAAAATGGAAATTCTCTATGATAATACTAAAGAAAGATAATCATTACCAACATTTTGGTATAGTCTTTTCAATCTCCTCCATCTCTTACGGTTCTTATGAAATTGCAACCAAAATTGAATCTATCTTTTTAATTCACTACTATATTTTACATATTTTCCACATATTAAAAATCTCTAAGTCACTATGTTTTTATAGCATGTAGCATAATATAATTAATAGCTACCTGGTATTATATAACTAATAATAATTAGTTATTCTGCCAAATAGCCCATTGGCTATAGGTTAATAATTTTAAAAGGCAGAGTATAACTATCACCACATGGAAAAATTCCTTCTGAAAGCAAATAATGTGTAGGAGAAGTAAAGACATTACACTTTGAAAATAAAATACTATTTTAGCAACAGTTCCTGCTCAATAAAAATATTCACACTTGCTTGCTTGCTAATCTGTGATTTTATCACTTCTTTAAAATGAGGCTTCTTTTCACAGTCACCTATGTTTTCATAACATATAATCATTACTACATTTTGTGAAAACAACAAGAAGCAAATGGTAAAATGCATGTATCTATTATATATGCACTGCAAATGGAATTTCTGATATATACTATATAGATAAAATATAGCTATTTATAAAGGTATTCTGAACTTATATATGCTGGTTTGTTTTTTTTTTTCAGTTTCTGGCTGGGGTGGGTTTGAACCCACCACCCAGCATATGGTGCCGGCACCCTACTCCTTTGAGCTACAGGCGCCACCCTATGCTGTATTTTTTTTTAACAAATTTGCAAAAATATCAGGCAGAAAGAAAGTTAATGATTGAAAGGATGAATAACCATATCTTACCAATCATGTGTGTTAATATTTCAGTGTACTTTTACCTTTGGTGGGCTCTGTGTGTGTGTACATACACATACATATATAATGCCATACAAGTGTACATATTTGATGGTATTTGTATAATTATTATTTTAGTCTTATAAATGTTCAATTAATTGTAGTATACGTTCTTACCTGTGCCAACTAAATAAAATAACTAAATAATTAACTTGTATAGTAATCTGTAAGAAGATTTAATTTATACATATACCTTTATACATATTATAACTGATGCTGAATTTTTGTTTTCTTTTTTGTCACCAATGCCAGCTCTTTTTCAACCTGCTTACTACCATAAAAGGCTTGGTTTCCAATTCTGAAGTCACAGGGCTGAAATGATGAACTAAGTGTCTGTTGCTGGAGCTAACAGTTCTTGGACTATTGGGAGCAGAATTACATACAATAATGGGTTCTACGAACAGCAATTGAAGTATCAAAATAGCATTTCCTGTCTAGGATCTGTATTTTGCTATATACATGAATGATAAGCAGTGCTGTTAGGAGTCTTTCTAAAATACAAGTTATGTTATAAAGTGCTTAAAGTAGTTCTTTCTGTCTTCTGTGTCAGAATATGGAGCGGCATTCTCACCCTGTCCTATGGGGCAGTTTACCAGACCCCTTCCTGCCCACGCAGTGCTAGCTGACCCGCCCCATTGTCCAGACACATCATTATTTCCCCAAATCGCCCCTGCACCTCACACATTTCCTAGGATGCTGTTTTGCCTGCCTGTGATACTTTCTCTCTTCACAGCATACCAAAATCACATGCACCTCATGCACCTTTTAATGCCCAGGAAGACTGTCACATAATTTTAAAATCTTTTCTCAACCCCTTTGTTAGTGGGGGATAAGGAATGAGGGGAAGGAAATAAAAATAGAAAATAAACTGGGACAAAACCAGCAGCTGTGATTTCCTGTATCATTAAGTAGGCTTTCCAAATATCTGCATAAGACAAAAATCTACCTATCTCTACCTGGACATCAGCCAGGACACGTGTAGATCAATGCTCCTCTTAACAACTGAAGCTTTTACCAAGTCATTCACCTGGCTCCATGAACTCCATAGATCATTATTACATTTTCACACATCCTTTTTTTGCATCTGACTAGAATATTTTTCTACTATGTCACTGGGCTTTCCATAAAGAAAACAAAACAAAATAAAATAATATAAATATAAAAAACATAGAAAGGGTCTCAATAAAAATTAAAAAATCCTAAATTTAGAACTGTTGGCAAAGCCACATAGAGAATTCTCACATCAACAGTCTTCTTTAAACAGTCTGTCTGAATTTTAATTAATTTAACCATCCCCATACTAAATATTGCTAACAGTGCTTTAATTAACATTTCATGTCTAGAGATTTTCCTATCTTCATTGGGTCAAATGCTTCGCAATTTGTAATGAGTTATATATTTACAAATTGATTTTCAAAAGCATTGTTACCAATTTTAAGTACCCCAACCATCTTTAGTGATTTAAAATTCTCTGCATCCTTCCCACCAAAATTAGCTAATTTATTATATAAAAATTCTGTATCTCATTTTAATTTTTCTCTGATTTTAAGGTGAAATATAGGTTTAACTAATATAAATGTTTTCACTCATACAGATCATTTCAAATCATAACATGAGTATCAGGATGTGGGATTTAATTCTGGACCCATCATGAAAAAAGTGGAGGGGTTAATTATGATAATTGTATTTAAAGAATTTATTTTAACATAATTTGTTGATGAACTTATTTATTTACTCCAATGTGAATTATCTGATATAAACGTTTGGTCTATTTTTCTCAATCTGAATGGCATATATTTGTGGGTGTGTTATTCTTTATCTAAAATAGCTGCATTGAGATGTTTTCCCAAGACTTAATGACCTCTCTGTTTTTTTTAAATGTTTGAAAATTTCAAGTGCAGTGAAATGGCAATCTTTATGGACAATATGGAGAAATTTGATCAAAATAATTATTTTGAGGAAAATTAACATTAAATAACCCACACATGCCGGAAAAGCATTGGTTCATGCCCCGGTATCATCCTTTTTCTATCCTATATCCCAGGCTATTCTGAATTTTAATCAGCAATATGGATAATCATATAGTAGAGAGTCACATAGAATTTTAAATATTATAGCTAACTGAATTAAGATTGAGTGTGGTCTTGATACTTAAAACAATTAAAATTAATAGTAAACATATAATATCTTTCATTGTAAAAAATTTTTTTTTTGGAGACAGAACCTCAAGCTGTCACCCTGGATAGAGTGCTGTGGCATCACAGCTCACAACAACCTCCAATTCCTGGGCTCCAGCAAGTCTCCTGCCTCCGGCTCCCAAGTAGCTGGGACTACAGGTGCCCACCACAACGCCTGGCCATTTTTTGGTTGCGGCTGGTGCCTTAGCCCGTTGAGCCACAGGCGCCGAGCCTCATTGTAAAATTTTTAAAGTGCTCTATGGGGAGGTCAGTTTGTAGCAATTAGGATGGAAAAAAGAGCAGAGTGTGAAGTTTTAATTGACCGCAGACTAACATGAATCAAAACAGTGATGTAACTAATTAAAGTCCAAATAATACTGAGCTACACCTTACGCACCCAAATAACTGGAATTAACACATTCACTAAGATCAGATCAGAACACAAAATGAGTATCAGGAATGTGGCCAAAGTGTGGGGATTAATTCAGCTCATTATATTTTAACAAAATTAGAGTCAATTCAAATAAGAGTGGGACAAGGGGTCACAGAAACTACCAAATTATTAAACTTACTGTAGGAGGTATGTAGGAGAGCAGGCACCGGGCTTGTGGAAGTGGCCACCAGGTCTTGAGGAAGGCACTGGAAAGGAGACAATCTCCTAGCCAGCCTGGAGATGTTTGGCTGCCCAGAGACAAGCCCTCAAGCAGCTGTAGGCGTTAGTGAGTTAAGATGGGGCTCGTTTTCACAAGCAGGTGTTATACATTGGACATTGGTGGTGCAGCAGGGTGGGAGTCCAGCCCGGGGAGAAAAAGCACATAGTGATCATTAAGAATGTAGCTCCAGTATGTAGGCCTCCATGCCTGTTGTATAATGCTTGAATAAAAGGCCATGGCAGAGGATGCTTGGGGCTCTCCCTGGAATATGGGAAGCCTCCCTCTTGCAGGCATTTGTACCTTCAATTCGTGGTCCCAGTTGTTTTTAATTGCATGTGGGCACCGACAGACGTGCAATGTAGATGATCAAGAACTGACAGGAATAATATCATTTATTTGACTCCAACCCCCTTTCTGAAAGTCTTCCAGCTCATGAACTTCCTACAAAGTGCCTTCCTTCCAAGGAAGCGGCCAATGTCAGAACAGATGGGACTCTCCTGAGTGAGCTCACTGTTTCACCTGGGAAGTTTCTATCAGCATTTTCAATTTCTTTTGTCAGTGGACACCAATATTATAAGCACCTTCCTTCTGTCAGATTTAAGTTTCTGGCAAGTACAACGAATATTAAACAGTCCAACCTCCTCCTTTTAGCACTTATTTTCCCTTAATCCTCCCCATAAATTGAATGTAATGGAAACAAATGAGGAGAAAAATACTAAAGACAACAAAAATACATAACTTTCCTTTTATATCTACTACCTCATCAACTTCATAGCCTCTGCTTGATTTTTGCTAAGATTACACATGAAAAATGTTAGCTACCCTAAAGATACCCCAAAAATGAGTGAAGAGAGAACTCCCCATTTATTTCTCATTAATTTGTTCCCAGACATTTTCAATTCCTACTTTACACCAGCCACTGTGCAGGTTATGAGGACACAGGGTTTAGCAAGTCAGATACAGCTGTTGGTTCTCAATATTTTTTATTCTAGTGGGGAATTTAGATGATAAATAAGTAAAGAAATAGATAAAAATAATAATCACAGATTGTGATAAAAGCAAAGCTGATCATTAGATTGATAATGTAATACAGAGTGATTAACATTTTGGGGTGAGTGGACTCAGGCAAGAGAGATTAGCAAGGAAGGTTTTGTGAGGTAGTGATATTTGACCTCTGTCTTGAAGATTCAGAAAACTCTATTCAAGCAAATAACTGAGTTGGACGATTCCAATAGAAGAGAATGTTAAGTTCAAAGGCACTGAGGAAAGAAGACCAAAGTAGATTTACCATGGAGAGCAAGCCAATGACACAGACAAGAGTGCGATCATGCAGGGCCATAGTAAACAGCCGAATTTTATTCTAAGAGAATGAAAAGCCATTGAGGGACTCTCAGTAAAAAAGAGACAGTCTCTGATTTACAAATGAGGAAGGGAACCACTGATTCTAGTATGTACTGTATCTGGAGGAAGGTAAAAGGTCAAAGCAGGCAGATTAGTTATTAAATTACTAAAGTAGTATTACTGACCACCATGGGTGGTGGAGCAGACATGAAAAAGGTCAAGTATTTGTGATGTAGTTGGGGGTAGAAGCTAGACAAGTTGGTTGAATGATGAATGAAAATTATAAAAAAAGAAAAAAAACTAAAAGTAATAGAGTAAGAAATCAGATCAAATATCAAAAATAGCAGTAGGAACTATTAAACCACGAGCAACTATCAGAAAAGGTTAGGCAACTGAGGAACAGCAAATAGGAGAACTTCAGAACAGATGCAGTGCAGAGTTTCCGTTCAAGATCAAAAACAGGCAGAAAAGGCATCCATTTCCCACAAATGTAGCAGTTCAAAGCACCTATGAAAGAATAGGTTATTCAAATAAATAATGCAGAAAAAATAAGATTGATTCCTAACACAGAAGAAAATAAATTACAGAAAATTTAATGTTACAAATATTAAATTTAGAAACATGAGGATACTAGATAAAATACAGGATATCCTCAACATAATATTCCTGGCCAAAAAATGTAGGGTAATACATATATTTTTTAGTTTTAAGGATAGAAATACATTTATAAGCATAATGTAAAACCCAGAAGCTATAAATAAAAAGTCACAGGTTTTTATTAAATAAAAATTGTTTAAGTATCTGTATGCCAAAAGACATCATAAATAAAGCAGGGAAAGAAAACCAAAGTAGAAAAATAATTTGTAGCATATATGACAAAAGGTTAATAGCACATTCCCAAAAACAGGCAGCAGAGGAGTGCAGAGGAACAGTGCTAGGCCCATAGAACACTCCAGAAATAAAGAAGAAAACATGGCGGATGAAAACCAGAGACAGTTCACGGAGAATGAAGTACACAGGTATTAGAAGTTCATAGGAAAATTTTCTCAGCCTCACTATTAATCAAAACTATGCAAATTAAAACAGCAAGTAGATGTTACTTCACCTGTCTGGACAAGTGACGACTCAAGAGACTGATAATACCTAGTGTTGATAGGTAGATCATGAAAAAATAGTAATTTTCACATACTGGTGACTGTAAATTTAAATAACTTTTCTTAAGAAGACATGATAATATCTATTATAAACAAGTGTTTATATTGAAATATTAACTGAAATATTCACACAAGTGCACAAAAAACTTTACTGCTATTTTGTTTGTAACACCAAAATGTAGGAACAATCTAAATGTTGATCCAGGAGAGTCCCCCAAATCTCCCTTAATTTTTGCAAACACAGGGAAAATGGGAAATTATAACCGAATAGACCTATATTTACAAGATATTAAAAAAATACCAAGAGGTGGCCAATGCACAGAGAATATTTTATAAATATTTCATAAAATTTTGTAATAAATATTTTGTAAATAAAGGCACATGTAGCTACAATTTCTCATTTTCCCTACATAAGGTAACTTTATGGGTGACTTTTGGGACTCCCTGTATAGAAACTTCACATAACGGCATGTTATGTTCCAATAAAAAGAAAATGAGGGGGCAGCGTCTATGCCTCAATGGCTCAACAGAACAGTGCGCTGGCCCCATATGTGAGAGGTGGCAAGTTCAAATCCAGCCCCAGCCAAAAAAAAAAAAAAACCTGCAAAAAAAACCCCCAAAAAACTACAAAAAATTTTTTTTCAAAAGAAAATGAGAAATTCCCTGTATACCAATAGAAAACATTTTATGATTAAGTGAAATAAAGCATTAATAAAATACATTTTTATTAAATGCCTTTATTTCTAAATATATATATTGAAGATTATGTTTATAGTACTTTTTATCTCTTTTTTTTTGTTTTTTGGGGGTTTTTTGTTTGTTTGTTTTGCAGTTAGGCCGGCGCCAGGTTTGAACCCGCCACCCTGGGTATATGGGGCTGGCGCCCCACTCGCTGAGGCACCGCCCTATCTCTCTAGGTCTTTACAGAAAAAAAAAAAGTCTAGAAAGATGAACAGCAAACTGTTTACTCTGATTATCTCCAAGTGGTAGGATTAAGGAATATTTTAACTTTTTAATATTTCAGAATCATTTAAAAATTTTACAAGTAAATAGTTTTAAAATAAAAATAGGAAAAAATGGACAAAGTACAAGGCATAATTTAAGGTACTAATGAAAAACTACTCATTTTGAAAGTAACATTATAAGCAACTAAAGCAAGCAAACACTGATTACAGCTTATGGTGTAGTATTTGCTGTATTTGGAGAAATATAGTGGTCTATTAAAAGAAAGTATAAATCCCAAATATTTGGCCTTTTATTTCTGACATAACATTGAACTTTTATTGACAATATGAACCATCTTACTAAGTCAGAGGCAAGTGTGAGGCTATATAATCTGGGGCAACTTTAACTTAGGGTGATGTTATTTAAGACACTTATCATCATGTTATTTGTAATTCAAAAACATGTCCAAAAAAAAAAAAAAAACCTGAAAGTAAATACCTGATAGCTACGTAAATCTTAGAGCAAAGCACTCAGGAAAATAGTTTGACTCTGAAATCTAATAATGTTCCTACAAAAATATGTAGGCAGCCAACAAAAGAAGCATCCAATACTGTGTGCATTACAGTTAAAAGAATCCTTTAGTCATTTGTACACGAGGTTTTATTTATGAATTTGGCAGAATAAAATAATAGGGGCACTACCATTTCATTTAAAATTCTGAATTTTTTGCACTGTGTTACAAATCACACAGAAAAATCTCTACCTACATACTCAGGGTAAAAGAGAGTTGTGAAAGAGGTAGCTTTGAGAAAAACATCTTGATATTTAAGTTAAGAGTTGTCAAGCCGTGGTCACGCTGAGTGATGGGTCACACATAGTGCTACACTGATCAAAATGGTCTGGTAGGAATGGTGGCTAATGGTGTACCCGGTAAGAGGACTGACTGGAATTCTGATGCCTGGACATCCTGTAATTTTAGGCAGGCAAATTTTCTTAGGTATCTAATCTTGGATTTCTCAACTTATGAAACGATAATCTAATGCCTGCTTCTCAGAGTTTGCTAAAATTGAGGTAACATAGAACCCTGGTACAACAGCTCTCCATCATAGTAGCTGTTATTATAAGAAGCAGAACGAATTTCAAAGAACAGGGAGTTGTCAGCAATGTCAAATCCTGCAAACTATTCTAAGACAAAGAAGACTCAGAAACAGCAATTGAATTTACTAATTTGTAAGTCACTGATGACCTTCAAGAACACAGTGTTCCAGGAGTGGTGATGGTAAGGCAAAAAGTAAATAGTGATAAAAATAGAAGAAGCTGATGTTGAATATGTAGCACTTTTGATAGCAAAGAAATAAAAATCCTAAGATGACATTATAGGAGGCAGAGGACCCAGCCAAGGATTTTTTCCATCTAGGACACACTGATTATTTTCTATGTCAGGGAAGATGCTAGTGGACATGGATATTCTGGAAAAATTCTTGAGTGGTTTCAAGGCTAAAATCGACTCTGCTTCCAAAATGATGAAGGTAGGGAATGAAGAGCTGTTTGTTAATCTAATTTATGTGTGGCTCCTTTAGGGCTGAAGTACTGGGCCTTTTTTTGTGACTGGAACTCATTGAGAAGCTGTTCAAAGTTGAAGACTGTGTCTCTGTAAACACACACACAAACACACACACTGTGCACAAACACACACGACTTTGCATAAAATTAAGAGAATTCATTGACTTCTTGAATCTATGAAAGAAACAATTTTCTCTGTGAATGGTGCATAGATCCCAGATAAATTTACCCTTTCTTTAGACTTAGAAATAATTTTGACAAATTTTGCTTTACACTTCTGTACATGAATTAAAACTAATAATGCAGTGAGAAGTCAAAAAAGTTTCTACAAAAAATCAACAAAATACATCTATTCTAAACAAACTGCCTTTCAAAAATATGAATATAAAATATAAATTACTTAAAATGTTAAGAGATAAATGCTCCATATGGTATAGAAATACAATACAGCTATCATTAACTGAGTTCTAACTATATGCATGATGTTTTCTAAAAACTTTCCTATTATTCATAAGGTTCACATGAGGTAGGTGTGATTTCTCTGTGTTAAGTAACTTACCCACTATCAGGTTGCAAATTCAAACTTATCTGGCTTAAAATGTCAGATGAAACTCTCCTCCTAAATCTTAATACTAATAAAATAATATGAATATTCTAAGCAATATATGCAAAAATGGTATAGTAGCAAAATCTCTGGGGAGGTAGTAAAAGCTGCTATTTTTTTCTGGCCAAAATGTAAAATAACACACTTGAAGACAGAGAAGAAAGCTGTACATTAAAGGCATCACAATTACCCTTGCAGTCCTTTATTCAAGCTCCGCAGCTTTTGACAAGGTTGATTACTATTTACGTGACATTCTCCCCACCTCTTGGCTTCCTTGAAATTATCCTTGCCTCATTTTCCTCTGAGCTCTCTGACCCCTTCTCCCTCAGTCTCTTTCATTTTACCCCTTTTTTCTCTCCTTTCCCCTCACACCCTCACACACTGGTTCTTCCAGGGGTTTGGTCCTGGCAGCCTTGCCCACTGCTGTCTCTGGTGATCTGGTGCTCTCATTCACTTCCAAGGCTCCGCCGTCGCTGGTCATCCCGTCTTTCACCCAGACTGCGCTCAAGAGGTCCAGACACAACTATCCGGGTCTCTACTGTATATCTGCCTTCGGATGTCTTCAAATCCTCAAAATCAGGGTGTCTGTGCTAAAGTCACCAAATCTGCCCTTTTCCTGTGTCCCTTCCTTACCATTATCTAAACATTTGCTGAAGCCAGAAATCTATCTTTTATTCCTACCACATGTTCGTTCTCTCTACTTTTCCAGACATCCAAGCAATCACTAAGTTCTGTCAAAAATTCCAAAATTTCTATATTCGTATATTCTTGAATCTAGGTATCTATGTCTTTTCTCTGTCTTCAGTACCATTTTTTGTTTGTTTTTTGTTGTTTTTTAGGTACAGTCTCATTCTGTCACCCAGGCTGGAGTACAGTAGCCTTGTCATAGCTCACTGAAATCTTAAACTCCTAAGCTCAAGTGATCCTCCTGCCTCAGCCTCTCAAGGAGGGAGCTATAAGCGCATACCAACACACCTGGCTAATTTTTTTACTTCTTGCCAAGACGAGGTCTCACTCTTTCTCAGGTTGCTCTCAAACTCCTGGCCTCAAGCCATCCTCCCAGCTAGGCCTTCCAAAGTGCTGGGATTATAAGCATGAGCCACCACACCTGGTCTGGTACTTCCACTTTTAATCAAACAGCCATCATTCTGAATTATATTACTTCAACACTCAAGTAATCTTTTCCTTCCTGTTTTGCCCCCTCCAAATTCATTTTTCTTTTGCAACCAGCAGTTTCTTTATAAAAGGTAAATCTGATTACATCCTTACTATATTCAGATCATTTATGGGTTCCCCTATTTGTTCAAAAGGGTGTCCTTAGGACAGTCGCACCTTCCACGTAGCTCTCCAAAGCTTCATCCCTTAGCACACCTCCTTACACTCATGGCCACAGCCCAACTATAAGAACCATATTCACCGGACCAAACACCGGGCTTCCCTACAGCTTGGTAGATTCTCCTTTTGCTGGGCAGTCCTTCCTTTTCAAATAGCTCACCTAGAGCCTTTTGTCCCTAGGTTGCCACGCCAGATCTGGGGTAGCTGTCCTTCCTGTGTCCGGCTCTGGAGCACTCTGTCTCTGCGCCACAGCACTTCATCTTACTGTTGGGTCATGATCATTGACTTGATCTTTCTCACTGGATTATCAGCTCCTTGAGGGCAGTAACTACTTTCATAAGTTTTTGTGTTGTCAGTATCTGGTACGAGGCTTTGAACAGAGTTGCTCCTGACAAATATGTTTAATGAATAAATGAATATATTCATTGCCTAATCTAATGAATGCACGGCCGGCTTCATTACATAATATGACTTCAACCTTTGCTGTTTCACTCACTGTCATGTGATTAATGAGTAAGTTGCCCAGAACTGTCTGGTCCTATTTTCTTCAAAATGTTGTAATTAAATTAGAGAAAAGATAAATGGGAAATTCTTTTTTCTTTCTTAATTCAAGCAACCTCAATATACACGGTATATATTCATACCCTATGGCTTCCTGGTAAAAGGACAGCAGGTAGGAGATGTGGTTTCAACCTCGGCTTTATAGCCTATTACTATACAGTGTTTAGCAAGTAAAGTAAATTTGTTGAGTCAAAGCTGGTTTAGCTACAAAATAATGACTTTCTTCTCAGATTGTCTCACTTTACTGTTAGCTTCACATCAAATCATGCTTATGAAAGCAGTTTAAAAACTATGTGTTGTTATAAAATATAAGGTGCATTGTGTTTATTATTCCTCACTTTACAATCCAGAAAATAAAGATTTAGAATGTGTAGTGTGTGTGTGTGTGTGTCCCAACGCCAGACAGTAACATTTGTTCTCTTTAGGAAATCAACAACCCTTAGAAAAGTCTAGATTGAAAAAAAAATTTAGGAGTTCTTCTGACAGCTTTACAGAAGCTTAATTCTATGGCAACTCCGAAATACACTGATGCAAATTATTCATCATCATATCATTTAAGAAAGGGGAAAACTGGAAATATGACTCATATCTTTGTTATCTATCTCAGTATAAAAAATTACAGGAAGGGAGAAAATACATGAAACTAAAGAATTATTTCAATAAGCATAGAATCTTGTTATCAACTCAAAACAAGGAAACCTAATGAGACTCACAGTATAACCATGTCCCTCATTTTCCTAAAAATAAGTAGAGGTCAAACTGTATTCAATGCTAACATATCTTTACTAATAGCCTTGCATGTCAAATCATCAGAATTTTATCTATAGTATGATTAAGATTATTATATTAGCCCAATTCCTTTTGGGGGCTTTATGTTAGTGAAAGAGAAAATGTGCAACAACATTTAAACAACATTGAATTAAATCCAAAATATTATATTGTTTAGTATACTTAAATTCAGGGAGTTTTTATGATGTTCCTACTACTGTGGAGGACGGGACACCATGCTTACAAAGAACAGTTACTGATTCTTATCACATTAAAAGGAAACGCTGAGAACAGGACAGTCTCCTGGCAAGCCTAGAGACGTTTCCTAACTTGGGGGCAATCCCCCAAGTAACTCAGTGTTCCGGAATGAGATAAGGTCGGTCACTCACTAGTAAGCATGTGTTAAACATTGATACTTAGTAGTCCTTCATGAAGGTTGTGGGAAAAGAACACGTGAGAAGAGCATGTGGCAATCCTCACGCAGGCAGCCCTCATATGTCTTTACCTTAACTCTCCACACCTATTTATGTCAATGACCTTAACTCTCCACACCTGTTGTGTATAACGTTCAGAAATAGCCATTGTGGAGGGAGCTCGGGGATACCCTGCAACTAAGGTTAGCCCGCTTCCAGCAAGCTTGTACTTCTAACGCCTGGTTCATTCCTGTGGCGACCGAGACCGGGCAATAGGGGCCCCAACATACTACATAAGTGGAAACTCCTGCAGCACCTGCTGAACACAGTGTCACATTATCCAAGTATTTAAATTAACTAAATAACTCTGTTTTACATAACAAACTACTTTTATAAGTACTATTCCTTGTATAGTTAGAGTTAAAAAGTAGATCAGACACACATGGAACTTAACTTTAGTTTTAGAAAGAACACCACCATCCTTACTGAGGGGATAATGTCCACTTCAGTCTATGATGGTCACAACTTCACAATCCATCATCTTCTAAACAACTGAACAGAATGACTTCAGACGGCATGATAATTACATCATTAAAAAGAACAGAGAAATATTAACCCGTTGGTCCTTTCTATTGAAATCTTAAAAGTTGGAAATATCCCATAAAATTCTTCTATTATTTCATCAAAGTGACAATATGTGAATACTGGATCTGTTTTATTATGTACTTCCTATTGCAATCTGAAATGTAAATGGGTCATTCAGAAACTGAGTATTTATGGAGTATTTATTTAAACTGTGTATTTATTTTAAAAGGGACAACCTTCTTAAAAGACTGATTCTTTTACACAATTTCTAATGTAGCTGAATTAAACCAATAATAGCAACATGTCAAATATTTTATCTTTTATAAAATTTAGTGATGGACTAATAATTTAATGTTTCGGTTATTCTTTTGGTCAAATTTAACATTTAGCATCCCAAAATATCTCTATTAACTGTTAGAAAAATGTAAGAAAACAGCCTTCTCTAATGTTTTGCCAAACACAAATGTTTTCACAAATGTTTTGCCAAAGACATATCCAATTTAAATAACATGTTTGTTTAGAAAAATAGATTTTTTTGGTATCTAACTAAAATACAATTGTATGACATTTTAATTAAAGAAAATTGCCCAGTTGAATTTATTTTTAAAATATCCATTTTATCATCCTCCCTACTTTGGATAGATCACAACAAAGAAATATATATACTTTTAACTACATTTTGAAATTTGACCACAAGAGCTATTTATTACACTCATGTTTTTTTGTTATTAAAATAAGTCATATTTTTATATCATCTGTATTTCTTTTAATTTCAGCTTGCTATTCCTCAAAGTGTGACATTCCAACAATATGAATAGTTAAAAATAAAAAAGAATATTTTACTTTAATCTTACACAAATATTTTTGGAAATAAAATTAAACTATAAGGCAAAATCATTTTTCCTGTCTAAGACTTGGGATTTATATCAAACATGATAAGTTTGAGTTAATCAGATTTTGACTTATAATGTCTATATATTAGAACAGCTTGATTGTCCAAAGTATCCTTAGAGCAATAATTGAATTTTGAGGCAGAAGAACCAGCAGTTAAATAATTTAACCAGTTAAATCATGTTAGTGAAAGAGAACTAGATGACCAATACACTTTGTTCTTTAATGTGTCTTCTTTTGTGTATATGCACACCACAAAACAATTAAACATAACCTGTTTAATGGCAGACCAAACCCTGAAGCTTTACAAGAAATCACTGTAGGAAAATCGCCATTTAAACAAACCTATTAGCCAAATATTATGTCTTTATATTTACTCCACTGTGACAAGTTTAAAAAAGCCAGTCTGTATCAAGGTGACAAGAAGTTCATGTTAATTCTCCAGAATATTAAGGTTCAAGACCTATTTTACCCTTTTATGCCCGAAGGCACAGAGCTTGATAAATGAGGCTGCCTTGTACTTACTGCTTACGATTCACCTTTAATTAGACTGGAAAATCACGCGTGTGCATGCTCACAGTCAGCCCATTCAACAAACACCAATCACCTGACCCACACTCTATTGATTTCCCCAAATTCTGCTTAGATTTGCCTTAAACATGCTCATTTACCAAAATAATTTTCCTTTTTTTGCCAGAAAATGTTTTCTTCTTATTCACAATTTGTTTTTTAAAATATTTTAACTGCCTACACAAAATAAAATATATGTGATTATAAAAAATGTTAGATCAGTAACATTGTGTTATACTTGGGTTCAACATAAATGAAGTTTACTTGTGTCAATTTTCTCAATCTTAATATTTAGAAATAGTATACTCTCTATATTTCATACTTTGCCTACTTTTTCATTTTGTATAGTTTCCTATTAATTTTTATGTTTACAGTTACTTTACCAGTAACACTTTATTTCATATATATTTTACTACATAAAGAATACTACTTAAAATTATTCCAGATTAGGTTAACAAACAATATGGAAGAAAAAAGAATTACCATTACATAGTTTACAAAGCTGGAAATCAGCATACAGACTTCAGAATATTTAAAATCTTAACTTGTAAAAACAAACAAGCAAAAAACTAATTTACCTGCCACTTTTAAGAAAATCTTTCAAAGTTTACTAATTAATTTTTAAAAAGTAATTTATTGCTGATAAAGCACTTCCACATATATTTAAATCTTAGATTATTTTTAAAGCAAACAATACTTATATTGGCAGAATCTGAGGAGAGATCTGAGAAAAATATTTAAATAAACTAACAATATTCATATATTAAGAGAATGCTTTCCCTAGAACTGGAAATGTTGACACCCCTTTTAAAAGTTGGAACATGTAAAACTCAATTTATAAAATTTACAAAAATGAATATCCACAACTGTAGTTCTAACTTATAGACTTTTCTGCTTAAAAATAACTTCCTTTCGATTTAATGCTAAATTAATTCATCACTAAATATATCAAATTACTTTTAATTAAGGAGCAACTCATAGAAATTAGAGCCTTCCTGCAAAATAATATAATTGTTACAGTTTACAAAGCTGTCGATTGCTTCACCTGCCTCATGACACCTCCTGGTGTCAAGGAAACACCAAAAATGAAGGAAAAGTAATCATGTTACCTATTAGGTGAATTAATGGAAAATAAATATGAATTATTAAAATATTTAAATTGATAAAACAGATGTCCTGCAAACATTTAAAAACTGTTCTCAATTTCACTTGTTTTTTTGTTTGGTATACTTTTTGTACTGAGAGAATTTTTGAAATTAAAACATACTCAATTTGATATAATAAAAATGTTCTACAATTCAGATTGGAGATTTTATTACTGCTGTAAAAACATGCAAAATTTTACATAAAAATTATTACATAATCCATAACCATTATCTTGATATATAAATTTAGAGCAGTGGTAAATTAGCATATACTTGTAAAATTGAGGAGGTATTTAAAACATGCCCTTCTTTCAAGAATTAAGAGGCAAAACAAACAATGTTGACTGATCACATCTTGAAAGTATTTTAAATTGATGCACAGTTAATTGTACTTCTTTACCTTAATTATACAGTATCTTGGTGGGGGAACTCTGTACAACTGTTTCTTTATAGCATTAGATGAGGTCACCCGTTTACTTTCATTGTGTGGGATAATAGATCCAGCTGGATTGGTTTGTGAATTCAGGTGGACCAGAGACTAACGTGATTTGGCACCAAGGTAAAGATTCATGGAGTTACATCCACAGGATATATGTACTACGTGATCCTAAGAGACATTGACAACCCTGAATGTAAGAGCAGGGCAGCCTCAAGTGACATCACCAGATCATCAGCAGCGTCACCAACCGTCTCAGATACAAACTGTCCTCATCCCACAGCCACTCTCCTTCTCACTACTAGCAAGACTTCCATTGCCTTCACCAGTGTAACAGAGCCTGGGTCTTCTCTAAAAGCAAGACCTATGCTTACTCAGTGAAAAGCAAATGAGAAAAACCGAAAAAGCAGAATCAAAAACTAGACTGAGTACAATTTTCATTAAATTGGCATTCCAATGATGGGAATAACACTGAAATGTTAAAGGTGATTCTACATTGAATTATCCAGACAAGAAATATAGAAAGGAAGGAAGGAAGGAAGGGAGGGAGAGAGGAAGGGAGGGAGAGAGGGAGGGAGGGAAGGAGAAGAAAAGAAACGGAATAGACAATCAAGAAAAGAGAAAGAGAGACACATACCAGCTGAATATCTCTGAAACTAAATCTTGCTTTTTAACTCTGATTTGCTCTGGAAGCAGGCAACCGTGGGAATCTCTAATTTCTTTTTAAAATGTAAATAATAATAAAAGGAGGGGCGCTCAATTGACTTATTTTGGTTATTTTCTAATTCATCCATAACTTATGTTTTACTCACAGGCATTTGTCACAGCAAAACTGTTGGCTGTCTCAATGTTGTCCACATGAGGTACCAGATTAAACGGAGCTTCCGACGCATTAGGGCTGGTGTTATGAAGAAAGATCGCTAAACGAAAAGCAGTGTATTCCTGATCTGTGTTTCGGATGAAGAGACCACCTATTAAAAACAGCAGGAAAAGCACATTCAGGGTTTCCTCCCTGTAAATGTTACACCCAACCCAGGCACTGTCAACTGCACCGCCGCTCACAGCGCAGGCGGCGCAGAGCTGCCCGACACCCTTTGTCCCAGGTGCACGCTCGGGGTCCTGGTCTCCAGGCGGATCAGCTCTCTCGCCCCAGTCTTGCACCACAGTCACCTCTGAGACCATGAGTGTGTTTCTCCTTCTGCCCCTTTCCCTCCCTGTGATTCCCAGCTCCCTGCTACACCAGCCAGCTCCGGGCATTTCTCTCTCAGATGCATGCAGATGAACCGAAAGAGATTTACATTAAAATACAGGAATGAGGGGATGTGAAGCCTCCAGGGGAGAGAGAAATCAAAGGGGGAATGAACTTCGTTTTTTCCGCAGCTCGTGGACTCAGCCTAATGAGCTCCGTTTTGTGCACGGTCCACGAGAAATGATGCAGCGCTGAGACTGGGCTGAGCTGGAAGGAATTCAATAGCTGCGTCCCGTCACAAGACAGGAGAGGGGAACAGCAAGAAAGGCAGGGGACGGAGGGTCCCCGGGAATAGTGTCCAGGCGGAGGCAAGAGCTTCAAGAGGAAAACAAAATAAAAGGAGAGAAGGTTCCCGGAAAGGGATCTAACTTTAGAATCTGCTAACCGGTAGCGAGGGGGTGCAGTGGGAATGATTTTGTGCCCAAACACTATCTTTCTGTAATGGCAAGAGAGCCGTGGCGTCCAATATGGGAAGGAGTGGATTTAAAAAAGAAAAACAAAAAACTCAACATCGCTGTACGCTCTAGAAAAAGGGATGAAAAGAAATATATAAAATACAATCAAACCCACAAAGGCCCCCCCCCCACTTATTCCAGTCCTACTTCAGCAACTATGGGCAATGGGAAAATCGGGGTAAGGGCTGGGGGAGCACGGGTGGGCTGCTCTGGGTGTCTTCCAAAGGAACCTGCGCCAAAGAGGAAGTCTTTTTGTAAAGAAGAGAAAGGAGAGGGAAGCAGAGGGGAAGGGGGCCGCCAAGGTTTCTCCGGATTGCTTACAAGCAACTCATTTAACTCACTTTGGGATACGTGCTCCAGCCGCCCACATGCACACCCCACCGGAGCGCAGCTCACCTATCTGCACGCTGCTCGGAAAGGCTCCCATGGCGAGTCCCCAAAATCCAGAAAATAACAAGACAATCTGTGTGCAAATAATCCTCATCTTCTTGTCTCCTCTCCCTGGGCGCGCTCTCTCTCTTTCTCTCACACTCTTCCTAAAGGCTGTTCAGAGAGACATTGAAGACGATGGCGCTAAAATTAAAAACAACCAAAAAGGGGGTGGGGGGAGAAAAAAGGAGAGGGGTTTGTGAGGTTGCAGATGAAGCCTAGATCTCCTCAGCAATCCATCGCGAGCTGCCAGGTTTTTCCCGCAGTCTCCACAGCCTTGGGAGAGGTTTCTCTGTCCGGCTGCAAATGTTGCACATGCAAAAGATGGTGGTGGAGCGTCTGGCGGAGCCGGCGGGGACGAGACATGCGCTCTCCTCCTGCTCGCTCGCCCCTCGCTCCCCCGCTCGCTCCGCGCTCGCCCCGCCGACGCCACCCGAGCCCGCGCCGGCCCGGCCGCGGCCCCTCCCGAGCGCGCGCCCCTCCGTGCCCCTCGCCCACCGCCCGCCGCCGCACCCCGGGGGTCCCGGAGCTCGGGAGCCAGGCTGGGGACGGCGTTTCTTCTTCTCCTCGCCCCTCTCTCCTACCTGGGTTCGCAGAGGGAGCGCCGCCGGGAACCGGCACCCCCAGCGCCCTTCTCCTGCCTTCCAGGCACCTCTGCTCCTGGCCCGCGGGCCGGGTCCGCCAGCCGGGATCGGGGCGCGGGGTCAGTGCCTCCCCAGGCCCCCGGGCCGCTGCCGCATCCCTGCCGCTCGCGGGAGGACGGGCTGCCTCCCCACCTCCCACCCCCGCGCCGTCCCCGCGTCGCTCCCAGCCCAGCCCTCTCCTGCCACTGGGCTGCGCGCGGGGGACTCCGGTCCTCGCTGCAGCAAAGATTTCTCACCGGCAAACAGCCCGGGAATCGGGAGAGCCTGACACTGGGGTGGATGAGGTGAAGGGGCTCAGCGAGGGACGCGAAGAGAAAGGGGCAGCACAGGGCAGCCCCGGGTCCCTCCCCGGACCGGGAGGAAAGCATTAGGGGAGGCAAATGAAGGGGAAGAATAAAGCCCGGGAAGTTGAACCGCCCGAGGGGGAGGGGAGGGGACTCTTAAATAACAGACGAAGTTGAGGGTCCTGAACAGCGGGGGGCAGACTGAGAAGTGAGCACTGAGCGGGACCCCCACTATGTTCTGGGAAAGGCGTGGGGCCGAGCTAGGAGTGAGGACTGTGCGAACTGCACGGTGACAAGAGCGGTGACAGACTCGGCGCCCTTCTTGAGGAGAACCTTTCTCTCTGTGCTTGGCCCATTTCAAGAACAGGAGGGACAGGGACGGTGTCAAGGGCTGATGAAGGAGAGCCAGAAGGACAGCGCTTGGGGCAGTGGGCACAGGTGTCTGACAGAGGAAATGGAATGTTTTCCCTGCACTACTCTTCTTGGCCGGGACTGTGGAATGTTCACTCTACTCCACGCCACCTCCAGGAAGACTGAAGTATTTCATTGATGATGTCAATCGTTGTTTTGACTGAGTAGAAGAAATGAAAATGAATTGTCCTAGAAAGTTTCAGGGTGACAGCCTCCCTTCCTCTCCAGAAGCACCTTCCTTCTGACTGTCCGGACGGAGCCGGTGCCCACGCCGCGCTCAGAGGCAGTGTGGTAAAGTGAAAGACCGGTTTCTGCTTCCCTTTCTATGGTTGGCATGCCCCCATCTACGTAGTAAATAATGTCTCCTACTGCCGGTGAACTCCGCGTGTGTAACAGAGAGTCAGTAGGAAAAGAGATTTTCTAAAAGGTTGGGGGGGAATCAAGATAGCCTCTCCCATTAAATTTTTAAAAAGAATATGGCAAATTCCTGTTTTCCTGGTGTAATGTTTGGGTAAAGAGGAGCATCGAATGCTCATTGTGGCCTTCTGACAAGGGATCCACTTGTTAAAGACTTTTGAATTCCCTTTACTTCTTCAAGCCTTCTTTCATTAGGTGTCAACAATCGCCTGTATTTGTAGTTTGTACATGAAATTTAAACATCCCTGTTAAAACTCAGAGTGATTTTTCTATTCCCTAAGTTTTGAATTTGACTTTACAAAATCACATTCTTTGTTATTTATCTACTTTTCTGTTACATTTCACCAGATTGTTGTGACAAAAACAATGCAACTGTAATTGTGTCACACAACCATACATTTGTCAGGTTAGTTTATGAGGTTTTAGTCTTACAAGCTGAGTGGGATTTGCAATGTTTTCCTTTTTGTCTTTTCTGTCTGTGCAAAAATGAGGGATGTATATAACAGCATTCTGTTTTCTCTTTTGAAAAGATAATAAAATAGAATACATAAAATTTAGTTAAATTAAAATTTCAAAATCTACCACACCATTAAATTCGTCACTTACTTGGGTAACTGCTAACGCTGTGCCTGACATACAGAGGCAGTTATTCAATTTTGAAAATTTCTTCTGAAAAGTGAAAGATTTTGGCTTCCATTTGATGTGTTAGCACCACTGATGCAGGACAAATTTATTTTTCAAATAATTGCTGTGATGACAACTGGACTAATATAGCCATAGATGATGACAGCACAGTATAATTTTTCAAACAGGAATCTGGTTTTTTGAATTTCTGTATTTCCAATAAACTAAAACCTCTATTTTTCTTTGTGAAATTCTCTTTCTCTGTATGATATGCACAGACAGACAGGGGCTTTCTAGAAAGGATCCAGCTGTGCAATATGGGAAATATTATTTCAATGGCTGTATACTTTACAGACAGCCTCATATGTAAATATACAATCAAATATATGTTTTCTCTGTACGGTATATAAAATGTATGTGTGAGCATATATAGAGATATGCAGACTCATTGGCATATATATACATATACATAAATCTCAAATAGGCATATAGTGAACACCTGCCTTGTGTGTTTACTCTCCAAGTGTTTGAGATATATAGGTGAACAAAACAAAATCTGCTATTCTTGGAAGATTATTAATGCTGACTATGTGCTAGGTTTGTGATAAGGCCTTGCATGTATCATCTGATCTATAGAAAACTTTAGGTATCTTCATATCTGTTAGGAAATTCATCTAAAGGTTAAAATTCTTTCTCGAGGCTGTATTCTTGGTAAATGATAAAGCCAGGAGGTGTCTTTATCAAAGCCTGTTGGTTTAATAAATTTGAGGTGCAATGAGGGGCTGGGAGTTGAAAAGTAAAGTGGAAGGATGCAACAGTGAGAAAGGTCATAAGGTATACACAAAAGACCCCCGGCTTTTAGAGTCATTATTAATATTTTTATGTAAATTATAGGCCCTCAGCTTCCTAAGATTATTTTGGGTACACTACTTAGCATGCCTGTTCTGATAGAATGTATGTAAACTTTATAACAATTCTAAGAGTTGCGCCAAAGAATGTGACCGAGGCTCCAACAGAGGGCGGTAGAGAGCACCGTGTGAGCAAGACAGGTGTCTAATTCTGACTCTAAGGGAATAAAGGAAGAACTCAAAGAGAAAGAGACATTGAACTGAAATTTCATGGATTTGCAGAAATTATCAAGTAAAGAAAAATCATGTGCAAGATACGAGAGAGTGTGTGTGTTTCTGAACACAGCTGAAAGTCTGGGATAACTGGTCTTCACGCTGTCTGAGAGGCTGGACTGGAAGCATGAATGGGTATGCGACGCCTGCCTCGCCAGTTTTTCCTTCATCTCACAGACATCGAGAAACGAAGAAGGTAAGATGATCAAAACTGCACTTTAGTTCTGAAATCTTGACATAAGTGTGGTTAGTGCTAACGCAATGAGAGCGGAGGCGGGAGAGAGTTTTGGAAGCAGCAGAAATTGTCCTTTGTCATTTGACCCTGAAATTATATTTTTAGATTTCAAGCTAAAATATACACTAGCAGAATTATAAAATTTACACGCACAAATTTATCCAACACCATTTGCTATAGCAAAACACAACCCAGGGTAAGTGTCCACTGACGGGGGCTGTCTTACCAAGCTACGGTGCATTTACAAAACCGCGCCAAGCGGAGTCTATCTACGCCAACGTGCAAGGTAGAGACAAGTGCTGAGTACACTAGGATTTATCTGCAAAGAGGAGGAGAGGCTTTTTGGTTATTAATTAATTAATTTATTTATTTGGACAGAAAACAAGATGGGGAGAAAGAACTCAATAAACATCCAAATCTAGTCTGAGACTTCAGTTTATTTCAAAACAGATAATTCTGGTCTTCTCCTCTCTAATAGCACATCACCTATAGATAAAAATAATTGCAAAATTAAATAAAACAAACACACCGTCTTCTTTAATCATATTATTGGTACTGATATTGCTATTATAAGAAGGTCGTGTGCATACTGATACATAAAGCTAATCAATTATTATGCTAGTGTGGTTAGAAAAAATATTGGAGGAAGGTGATACATATTTAAGATCAGAAAGAATTGGTGAAAAACGTCAGCTGTGAATTTGAATTGGAAGTTTCACTATGAATTACTGATTTATTTTTAATATGTATTTTCTAGTTTTGCAAAGTAAAAAAGCTTAGAACTAATGACTAAGCTATTAAAAATTAGCACCCCTAGTACATAACCTGTGGCATCTAATGCCATTTCTCACTAAAAGGTATCGGAGTTCTTTGGAGAAATAACTGTTCCATGTCCGGGGAAAAGAATTTTATAAGAGAAACCTGGAATATCTCATCTTAACAAAGAGTAAGTAAGGAAGCTATTATACTCACTGAGATCAAGTCTAAAGATTTTCAGGAGCTAACTGGAAGATGACCCCATGGTCTGGAGATGGAAAAGTTTAGACACCAAAAGAATAATGACTGCAACATATTGTAACACCTCCATGTTAAATCCATTTGATAATTATGATGACTTTAAAAAGAGAAAAAGACACCTCATTGGTTTCCTTTCTGTTGTACTAAGAAACCAACAATTAGTGATAATTTCGTTTAAATAAACTTTTCATTTGGAATAATTTTTGATTTACGTAAGAGTTCCAAAGATTCTACAGAAAGGTTCCTTGTACCCTTAGCCTTGTTTCAATTGTCCTTAATGTTATCATCTTACATTACTCTGGTACAGTTGTTAACGTTAAGAAATTAATTAATTAAAATTGGTATGTCATTTAAACTCCAGATTTTATTTAGATTTTACCATTTGTTTATTCCTGTATTCTTCTGTTCCAGGATCTAATTCAGGACACCTCATTACATTTAGTTTTTATATTACTTATTCTGCTTTGTGACAATTTTATCTTCTTTGCTTTTCCTGACCTCCACAGTTTGACAAGTAATGGTTAGGGATTTTGTAAAATGTCCCTCAATTTGGGTTCATCTGATAATTTTCTTATGATTAGATTGGGATTATGATTTTTCAGAAAAAATATAGAGGTGAAGTTCCTTCATTATCACATCATGTAAGAAATCTACGGTATCTTTAGACATCACTGGTGATTAGGTATCTAAGAACTTTCATCAATTGGTTAAAGTGTGTTTGCAAATTTCCTCCACTGATTTTTCCATTCCATACTCTGTTCCTTGAAAGTGAGTCACTGAAATTATGGTCCACTCTGCAGAGGGGAGAGTACTTACATATAGGATTTATAATTTATGTAGTGAAATATTGTCTCTTCTCTCCCATTTTTTAATTTAATAATTTATACCAGGGTGGACTCCTATTTGTTTGTTTCACACTTTTCAGCTGGAAACAAATACTGTGTTATTTGTTAATTTATTTCCTTACTCAATTTGATCCAGCTTTGAACATTTGGACTATTGATACACACCTATTCTTTTGTTTTTTGAATACTGTGATGCTTATTGTCACTATGAGATTCCCTAGGATCATTTTATATATCTCTTGCTCTAGCCTTAGTATGAACAGTTTCTTTAAAGAGCCCCAATTCTTTCTGTTGAAGAATGATATTTTAAAACCAAAGTCTATCAATGGACTTGCTAATTGTCATGGGTTGTTTTTGCTGCCAGATTCTCACATAGGGCAGGGATTTTTGACATACCTAATGTCGTTTCTCTGTGGATCCATCTATGTGTTCACGCAAGTTCGCGCCTGTGTCCCCACTAAGCTCTCACACTAAGGTGTTCCCGCTCATGTTCTTCCGGCTTATCTGTGACTCCCCCCTCCAACATTAAGAACCCTGGTTCCCACAATCAAGCAAAATACATGTATGTTTCATATTAAGTCTAAACTTAAGTTCTCTGAAAACAATTGCATTTCTAGTTCTGCATTTTCCTTTTCAGCCACAGATGATTATTGAAAACCCATTTCCATTGTTGTTATTATCCACATTCCTGTAAAACATTGAATTTCATATACAAAAGTTAATGCAGCACATGGTTTATGATATTCTGTCCTATGAGGCAAGGGCAGTATACAGACTAAGAGTGACAATTTAATAAATTTATGTGCTTATTAGCTACATGCTATCTTGGAAGGGCCCCATTTTTCCCATGTGTGTATACTTTTCTCCAAAGGAGTTAATACTTCATGATTTTCATATACTTTGCAAGTGTCTCTTTCCAGCAATAGGAACAATACCTAGCACCTCACAGAGTGTGTGGCTTTACCTCTTTCGCCATCTGCCAGCCTTGCTTGACATCAGACACTAATCTGGCCCCATAGCCGTTGCTCGATTAATCTTTCCTCATCTATCTCCCTCACATGGTCTCTCCATGAAAGTGATTGACAGCGTACGTGACTTTAATGCTGATAGATCGTCTCTTTCCCAGGACCACAGAATCCTCATTACACTGGAAAGATTACTTTTCTTGTTTTATGTTCCTCATTCCTCGTTGGAGTAACTGTGATTGAAAGGGGCCACTGAGGGGAACCCAGCAACTTTCTCTCCTTCACTCATTTGCTCTGGAGAATTTCCTGTAGATCCTGGTATCACAGGGAATAGAAGAGTGTTTTATTTATTATGGACTGTATTCCTGTTAATTAAAGGATCTGAAACACGGACAGAAGTGCATAAACACACACAAATGAGTACAAATAATTATATTTCAGTTCCTATGTTGTTAGTAGAAACATGATGTGACCTCTTTCAAGGCAGAGATCATGTTTCATTAAACTGGAATCTACTCCCACCCCAGTGCTAGTTTCTCATCTGAACACCTATTTCGGAGTAGGAATGGTCAAGTGAAGCATCATGTGAAAGTTAATACTTGAACTAGATTATAAAACATGGCAAGGTTTTAATTAGCTAAGAAATGGAGAAGCATTCCTGATGGAGGGAGGAGGGGAGTGGGTGTTAGGAGAACACTGGGGAGCCCGAACCCAGAATCATGATGAGTATGGTGAAAACACCAGCACATGACCAAATATATACTTAGTGGTATTTATAAATTACATGTATGTATTGCCATTTCAACATATTAATGCGTTTGGATATAAAACCATGAAATTATGGGAACTAAAAGGTAGGAACTACAATTTTAAGTGAATTTTCTTTTGATAAGAGTAAAATCTTTTTATTTTTCCCTAAAATATTGTTGTCTTCAGAATCTGTTAACAGTGTCTAATGTCGCCCTATGCTTTATATTACTAAATGTTTTATCTAGTGACGTTTTGTGAGAGCAGCGCCATCCAATGTGCATCAGTGGAGTTTGGAGATTTTGCTTCAGTGCATCGTGATGCACACACGGGGTGTGCAGGAAGTTCATGTGCAATTTAAAACTTTGCCCATAGACTTTATTGCACATGAATTTTATGGACACCCTTTGTTTAAAGATCTTGTTACAATTTAAATTTGTTCTGGCTCTGGACTGGCTTATGAAATTTGAAAAACACACCACAAAGATATATATAGATCCAAATGGAACAAGTCTACTGTACCATATTTATCCAGTAACCACATTCACCTTTTTTTTTTATTAAATCATAACTTTGTACATTGATGCATTTATGGGGTTCAGGGTACTGATTCAATATACCATGTAAAATGCTTACATTGGCCTAAGTAACACATCCATTACAATTCTACTCATTTCTCCTTAATAGTTTTGAAATGTACCATTGCATCATGCAGATTTAATCCTATCTGCAAATTATTGAGTTAATACATTGAAAAGTTCAATAATTCTTGTATTCTTACCAGAAATTCTTATTTTAATAATAGGTTTAAGATATAGGGGGATTGTTTATTTGAATATTATAGTCCTGAGTTGTTTGTATTTTTTTTTTTTTTGAGGCAGAGCCTCAAGCTGTCACCCTGGATAGAGTGCTGTGGCATCACAGCTCACAGCAACCTCCAATTCCTGGGCTCAAGCGAGTCTCCTGCCTCCGCCTCCCAAGTAGCTGGGACTACAGGCACCCGCCACAACTCCCGGCCCTTTTTGGGGTGCAGCCGTCATTGTTGTTTGGTGGCCCAGGCAGGTTTCGAACCTGCCAGCTCAGGTATACATGGCTGGCACCTTAGCCCACTGAGCCACAGGCGCCGAGCCTGTTTGTCCTTTTTTAATGAGTGGATTTGGTTCATAGGAGACCCATGTACATTTTTCTCAGCAACAAAACCACAAGATGATGAAAATGCCCTCAAGTTTCATTTTCAGAAAGATTTATCTGTTATATGAGTTGTTTTGATAAAATGCAGTTATCTTCTCAATGGGTAAAATGTCGTCCATCCTTAAAGAAAGAAAGTATTATTTCTAAATACCTGCTAGAAAAATACATAGTATTTACATCTGTAAAATATGGTATATATTATATTACTGACAACTACTTACCTAATAGCACATTTGGACAGTTTTTTTTTTCTTATGCTTGCCAAGACAAATAGCAAACCTTTATGTCATACATATGATTTTCATAGCCAGTCTCGTCTCCTTTACAAGAAAATTGCAAATATGCTAAGATTTAAAGATCCTGTTTCTATAAAATTCACCATATTGAAAACATCTTCACAGTACGTATGCTGCTCAGAAATCTTGAGAGCAAACCAGTGAGTGAAAGCACCGTTATTAACCCTTGTATGTTGTACACATCGCTCTATTTCTAGGGATGAAAACCCCATGGACTAGGAATGGACATATGGACAGCTAACATGGGGATGTAGTTCTCACCCCAATGTAAATTCAGCTATTAAATCCTCATAAACTGTATTTCCTCATTTTTATAAAGTATTGGTCCAGAGAAGACGGCAGTCAGAACTGCACAAGACTGAGCAAGCACAATTTAGAAATGAAGAGGACGCAGTGGTTAGGACACAGGCCACATACACCCAGGCTGGCAGGTTAGAACCCAGCCCAGGCCTGCTAAACAGCAATGACATCTGCCACCAAAAATAGCCGGGTTTTGTGGCAGGCGCCTGTAGTCCCAGTTACTTGGGAGGCCGAGGCAAGAAAATTGCTCAAGCCCAAGAGTTTGAAATGACATAGTTAGACTCTGTCTCCAAAGGAAAGAAAGAGAGGAAGAGAGAGAGAGCAAAAGAGAAAGAGAGAGAGAAAGCTAGCCACCGTTTCTAGGTTGGGTGAACAGGTGCGTGAGTCTGTGGTGCAACTTAAAAAAAAGAATGGGGGTAAGAAATAAGTTCAGTCTGTGGCACTGACTGATTTGTGGGATGGGTAATGCACGTGGCCAGTAGGCAACAGAACATATGGATTCAGACTCAAGCGAGGGACGCGGATCAGCTGCACAGGTCGAGAAGAGGGCAGCCGACCCGGCTGCTCACATCCTGGGTAGGACAGGAGACTTGGACACAGGGTATAGGGTGGAAGAGAAGAGGGGCCTGGGACATACTGTAGGGAAGTAGGGTGGCAAAAGAAAGAAGGGGGTGAAGAGAAGTCTATGAGGACAGTCATGAGAAACTGGTGTCAGCGATTCAAGTGAAAAGAGAGCATTCAGAAAAGAAAATGATAACTGTGCCAGACGCTGCCGAGATCACCGAGAAGGCAGGCTGACAACTGAGAGTTCAACAGGAAAAACTGTTGACAAACTTTCAAAAGAAGTTTTAGTTTAGGGCAGCACTTGTGGCTCAAAGGAGTAGAGAAGCAGCCCCATAAGCCGGAGGTGGAGCGTTCAAACCCAGCCCCGGCCAAAAAGAAGTTTCACTTTATCAATGAGTGATAAAGATCAGTTTTGCTGAATTGAGAGGAAATAGGAGACCAGGACGTGAAAACAGTGCACCTGTCTTGCTCCCGTGTCTTTCAGGAGAGGTGGCAGCCGTCTGGTGGATACCTTTGTGGTTGATCTCAGTGCCTGGTACAGGAGCATCGTGTCCGCGGCGTTCCTCAGAGCGCTCACTGCCTGCAGGACAGAAGAGCATGACACAGTTTCATCCAGATTTCTCTTATAAAAGCCAGGGACAGATCGACTTCAACACAGAGTTGACTGGCCAAATTGTTCCCGGACACTTCAAGCACCACCTGTTCATCCCGAGGATTGAAGTCAGTATTCCATGGCACATCTGAGTGCTTTTGCAGTGTACTATGAAGCTGCTGGGAAGCTGTTACTTATAGCACGTATGGAAACATTTTATTCATAGAAGAATGAAAGGCATGGAAAGGGAGAGATAGCAGGGAATAGTAGGGTAGGGAGGGCAGAGAAGGAAAATTCAGCAGAGGTATAAAAGTTTGTATCATTACTGTACATCTACAATATGAAGATGCTGTACTTGGGGGGAAGATACCAAAATGTATAAAAATACTCTGCCTGGAGACATACAGGTCATGGTATCTGTAGTACAAGACAGAGAGCAGTAACATAACAAGGGTAAAAACCCAATTCGGGGAGAACGCAGTGAAAACCGATCGGGCTATAGCAACAGAAACTACTTAATCTCAAATATATATAACAAATACATAATATGAAATAGAGATTTTTAACTTGATGTGTTCTTCCTATTTTATACAGTTATATGGAAGCAATTTGTAAATTTTCAATCAGCCCAAGTTTTAGGAAAGATAAATGACAAAAAGCAAAGTAACAGCTGAAAATTAAATATGATACATTCTTTTCTGATTCAGAAAAAAAATATCTTGGTCAATTTCATTAATTTGATTATGCTTTAGGTATAATAATACTCTAGGTATAACAAAAATATTTGTTTGATCTATGGAACAATCCTAATTCCTATCCTCGTTTGTAAAACATACAAAGATTAAAGATTATTATGTTCATATTAGAACATAGATTATTATTATGTTCATAGATTATTATGATTATTATTATGCTTTGTATGTTTGTAAAAACATACAAAGATTATTGATTATTCTTCAATAATTCAGATGTTCTGAAGTATTCTAAGACACACACACCAGGCCTTAGGAAACAGCATGTTGCCTCATATTACTAAATGTTAAATTATTTTCATAGAAAGATAATACCACATTGTGATCTCTGCATGAAGGAGGCTGAACTTTACAGAAAGCTCTTCATGTTTAAATCAGATAAATTTTAAGCCACATACTCCCTTAAACCTAGTTTAAGAATATGTTGTGATGGCATTATCGTTTGTCAGCAGGAGTCCACTAACTTTTGTCATGAAATAATTATATTATCATTATATAAAATCATGTATTGAATGGTTTCTTAATGACTTGTGACAAACAATAATTTGAAATGTTAAGTGACATTTTGTATAGTAATTTTTTTCTTGTCGAATAAATTCTAATAGTTAACATTAAATTATTCATAACCCTTCACAGCAGCATTTGATATTCATGTAACTGTCATAAACAGTGACTTTAATCTTTAAGATTTTCTACTACGACAAGCATCAAAAGATAATTAAGCAGAGGTACTGTATTGGTCCATTTGAGTTCCTATAAAGAAATACCTGGGATTAGTTAATTTTTTTTAAATTTCAGAGTATTACAGGGGTACACATGTTTCGGTGACTTAATTTGGATTTCTATCTTTAAGTTAAATTTATAAATGTGACCCCACTCGTGGTATTTGTTTTTTCATTCTTCGCAATACTTCACTTAGAAGAATGGTCTCCAGTTAGATCTGGGTAGTTACAGAAGATACTAGATCATCATTTTTTAGTGGGTGGGTAGCGCTCAATGTTATACATATCCGACATTAATTAATCCACTCACATATTGGACATTGGGTTGTTTCCTCATCTTTCCAATTGAGAATTGTGCAGTGATAAGCATATGAGTGCAAGTGTCTTTTTGATAAAAATGCCTTTTTTTCCATTGAATAAATGCCTTTGAGTAGTGGATTGCTGGGCCACATGGCAGGTCAACTTTCTGTTCTTTCAGTGTGTCCACGTGGCTTTCCACAGAGGTCTTGCTGGTCTGCAGTGCCACTGGCAGTGTACAAGTTCCTTTCTCGCTATGTCCACACCAGCATCTGTTGTTTTCAATAACAGCCCTTCTCTCTGGAGTTAGGTGAGATCTCGTTGTGGTTTTGATTTGCACTTCCATGCTGATTTGCTTTCCATGATGATTCCGTGAGCATTTTTCATGTGTTTGTTGGCCGTGACGCTGTCTTTGTTTCAGAAGTTTCTGTTTATGTCCTTTGCCCAGTTTTTAATGGAGTTGTTTGATTTTTTTCTTGCTGATTTGCTTACATTCTTCATAGAATATGGTTATCAGCCCTTTATCACAAGAACAGCTTACAAATATTTTCTCCCATTCTGTAGGTTGTGTCCTTATACTATTGACTGTGTCCTTAGCTACAGAGTAACATCTTAATTTAATCAGGTCCCATTTGTTTATTTTTATTGTTCCTCTGATTGGGGAGTTTTCCTCATAAATTGTTTCCCTAGCCCATATCTATAAGAGTTTTTCCAACACTTTCTTCTAGAATTCTATAGTTTCATTTCTTAAGTGTAAGTCTTTTATTCATTTCAAATTAATTTTTGTGACTGGGGAGAGGCACAGCTCCTATTTCAGTCTTTTATATGTGGTTGTCAACTTTCTTGGTGCCATTTACTGAATAGGGATTCTTTCCCCCATTGTATCTTTTTGTTCACTTAATCAAAGATCAGATGGAAATATGAGGATAGTTTTATCCTTGGGGTCTCTGTTCTGATCCATAGGTCTACTTCTCTTTTTGTGCCACTATCATGCTATTTTGCCTTGAAGTCTGATAAAGTGTTGCCTCCGAATTTGTTCCTATTTTGTAAAGTTTCACTGGCTATTTGTTGTTTTCTGGTTCCCTATGAAGCATAGAAGTATTTTTCTATATCTGAAAAAATGATGCTATATTTTGATGGGGATTGCACTGAATCTGTAAATCGCTTTGGGTAGTATAGACATTTTTACAATGTTGATTCTGCCAATCTATGAGCACGATATGTTTTTCCATCTCTGCAATTTCTTTCCTCAATTTCCTCTATAGAGGTCTTTCACCTCCTTAGTTAAATATTTTCTTAGGTATCTTATTTTCTTTGTTGCTACTGTGAAAGTTACTCAGCTTGTCTGTTGCTGACATGTAGGAAAGCTTTTGGTTTGTGTATTTTGCGTTTTGTAACCTGAGATTTTGCTGAATTTATTTATCAATTCTAGGAGTCTCTTGGAAGAATCTTTGGGGTTTTCTAGACATACGATCATATCATCAGAAACATGTGATAGTTTGGCCTCTTCCTTTCCCATTTGCATCCCTTTGATTTCCTTCCCTGTCACATTACTCCAGTGAGGACCTGTAGCACCATGTTGCATAAAAGTGGTGAAAGTGGGCAACCTTGTCTGTTTCCAGTTCTAAGCAGGAATGCTTTGTCATATATAGTCTTTATAATTTTGAGTCTGTCCCATTTATACCAATTTTGTTAAGCATTCTGATCGTAAAAGGGTGCTGACTGCGTAATTTGTCAAGAAAAAAGGTTCATTTGGCACAAAGTTCTGCATGCTTACAAGAAGCGCGGCACCAGCCTTTGGTGAGGGCTTCAGGCTGCTTTCACTCATGGAGAAAGGCTGAAGGAAGCTCGTGTCTCCAACAATCACGTGGCAAGACAGGAAGCAAGAGAGACAGAGGAGAAGGGGCAAGACTCTTTAAAGGTATTTTTTTAATTTATTTTATTTTAGGCTGTCTTAAAAAAACAATTTCTCATGAAAACTGAACCAACAGAGCAAGAACTTACTCTTTATAGCAAGGGTGGCACAAAGACCTTCTGGAGAGATTAACTCCCATGACCAAAACACCTCCCCTTAGGCCCACTCCTCATTGGGGATTAAATCTCAACATTAAATTGGAAGGGGTCAAAGAAACCAAACTAAGGAAGGTACCAAAATACTTTCTCCAATTATTTCATTTATCATTAAATAGTAGATTAAATATTGAAATATTATTGCTATTACATAACAATGGATAATTAACACTTGATATATTCAAAGCTGGTCTAATTAGTTAAAGAATATATTTCTTACTATGAAAAATATTTTTGGGGATTTAATTGCATTTCTCTTTAAATATGTAACATATTTAAAATCTTACTTTTTTTGTTAATATCCAGTGTTGTGATTTCTTTCCTGTATAATGTCTTTAAGTAAAAATGTTAAAGTTCTAAATATAATTAAAATACTCATCTACATCTCTTACTGTAACTTTTTTTTTTTTTTTGGAATGGTTTTTGAGTCACAGAAACATTGTAAATAGAGTAGAGACAGTTCCCATTGTCCCCTGTTGGCAGCTTGCAGTGGGTGGTGCATTTGTCCATTGTTGCGAATGTTTCACAGGAATCTAAAAAGAACGTGTGTTCTGCTATTGGTGGACAGAGTATTTTACAAATATCAATTAGATCAAGTTGACTGGTAGTACTGATTTTTGTCATTGTTATTATTACTGATTTTGTTCCTGATCAATCTATCAATTACTGAAAGAGAGGTGTTAATGGTTGCAGCTATAATGGTGGATGTGTCTATTTTTCTTTGCTATTCCATAAAAGTTTGTGCCGAGCATTTTGATACTTTGTTGCTAGGTTCATACCCATACAACATTTTTGGAGACTTGATCCCTTCATCATTAGGTACTGCCCCGATTTATTGCTAAAGAACTCCCTTTGTCCTGAAATCTTTTTTGTCTGATATTAATATATTGATCCTCAATTTCTTTTCATCAATTGTTAACATATCTCTCCACCTTTATGTAATCTATCTTTGCTTTTATATTTCAAGTGAGCTTTTAAGACATTATACAGTTGGTCCTTCTTTTGTTTATCCACTTTGACAACCTCTGTCTACAATTGGTGTATTTAAATCAATCAGAATAATTTGTGATAATTTTTTTTTTTTGAGACAGAGCCTCAAGCTGTCATCCTGGATAGAGTGCTGTGGCATCACAGCTCACAGCAACCTCCAATTTCTGGGCTCAAGCGAGTCCCCTGCCTCTGCCTCCCAAGTAACTGGGACTACAGGCGCCCACCACAACGCCCAGCTATTTTTTGGTTGCAGCCGTCATTGTTGTTTGGCGGGCCTGGGCTGGATTCGAACCTGCCAGCTCAGGTGTATGTGGCTGGCACTTTAGCCCATTGAGCCGCAAGCACCCGAGTCGTGTGATAATCTTACTTACCACCCAGAGTTTGGAAAGAACTTACAGCTGAGACAGTAAACCTAAAAACTAAAACATAAGTGATAGACATGCCAAGCATATGAACCGAGTACAAATATACAAAAGTTGAGAAAGTGTTTTTAATACACGTGTCACTTAAAGGGTTATATATAATATTAAAAAGGTTTCTCCAGCTGATGATTCTAATGGAGTGATAGGAAAATGGCAGGGACAGAAAATTCAGAAAGGAGTAAACAAAACAGTCCTAAAATAAATTGTTCAGTTCTCTGCTATCTGAGGATTGGGCACGGAGAAGTGAAAGCATGAATATCCACGAAGTGTGACCTTACAGCAAAACATTTACACTTAGTTTGACAAAAATTAAATGGCACTAACACTTGGTGCTGATAGAGATATGGCATTATTATGTATTCATTATGAAATTAAGTATTGCTATAATTATTTTCAACAGCAATCTGGCAACTTGTATAAAAATAAAAAGTTCACATATAGTATGATTCAGCAATCCAAGTTGTATGGAAGTTCCCCAAAGGAAAATACGTTGAATTATGTCTAGAAATATATTGATTGTACCTTTTTTATTATTAACAAAAAGGAAGTGGATGGGTACAAAGAACAAAGGACAAAAAGAAAGGGAGGAAGAAAAAAAGGAAAGGAAGGGAGGAAGGAAGGCAAGGAGACAGAAAAGAGAGCTGTAAAGTAAATAAATGATTGCATAAATTGTGGCACATCCATGCCTGGAGTATCAAGCAATCACTAGAAAGAAAAATGTGAAAAGGTTTTTAATCTGTTTTGTAAAGTGAGAAAAGCAAAATGCAGAGACATATATATTCTGTTACCCTTTCTATAATATAAATTATGAAAAAGACTATAGATATGAATTCACATGTATGTATACAGACATACACACCTATCTATTATGTGTAGGTTGTATTGTAAGGTACACATATGTTACAGACATACACATGCATGTGATTGAAGGTGTATCTGAGGAGAGAATGGAAGGATCGTGCAGGTTGTTGACAGCTGTCACCTTGGGTTGGGTTGGGCAATGTAGGGAGGCAAGAAGGAGGGGAGAAAATAAATTATAAACATACATGATAAATATCGTATATAATATATGCTCCAATTACATTTTATATGTAATTTATAAATAGTTTGTGAAAGGATGTTCATTAAAGCATTGATCATTATACCAAGAATAATGTAATTTTAGATGATTTTTTTCTTTGCACAAAGTACATTGGGTTTAGAATTTATTAAAAGGTAATTTTAATTGTAAAAATGATAAATACATATAAGAGCTATATTTTAATTCCGTGCAATTAATTAAATGCCATTACATTTTGGATTGCACATTGATTTTTCTAATTATCAGGGATAATTTAAAAAATTTTTAGATTATATAGCCAATATTTTATTGTTGTTCTTTACTGATTACATAATATAGACATTTTATAATAAAAAATTAAAAACAAAACTTTCTGTTTACCTCCTATCAGTATCACTCTGTCTATTTCCTGACATTGTAACACCCTGATATAGATGTTCTGGCTTTGAATAATTAGTTTCCAGGTTCTATAAGGTAGTAAATATTTTCATAATGCAGACTTCTTATAAACCTTTGTCTTAATAATTGCATATGTTAAAGAATCAAAGAATAGGTAATCAAATTAATTATTTTCTCCACAATTTAGAACTGATAAAATTATTCTATCTATCTTAGGTAACCACCATTATTAGCAAATCAACTTGTACTTTACGGTATATTTTCATATTACTCCTCTTGTTATTTTGCAGGGAAAATAAGCTAAACAAATATTTTAAGTTTTGATATCTCTAATCAGAGCACAGGAGTCTATAGTGTCTCAAAGATACAATCTTTGGGAATACAAGTGCACGGGAAAATATGATTGATAATTTTTTCTGCTGTATTCTAGTTATCGACTTTTTCATGTTGTACAGTCTTTAGCTCTAAAGTGCAACTGCTATAATTAGTGTCATGATTCTAAATGGTGATGCTTCATTTTATCTGTGTCCTTCAAATTTTGCTCCATGGTCATGCCATCGGAAATGGTGCATCTCAAAACACACCATCTATTTTAGTTGCACAGTGTTATTTAAAGAGTTAAAGTGATGGTTTCTGTGTTGGGGGAGATAGAAAGAATTATTATTGTAGGAGAGCCGATTCATGCTAGATTTTAATCCCTGTGTTATCATTACGAGCACTAGAGTACAAAACACAGCAATATAAAAATGATTTAAAGTAATTAACTAAGTGAAGGGGCTGCAGTGTTAACGCTGTACTGCTCGTCTCCAAATCTGACGATGATCCCTTCACTGAGCTGCTTCACTCCCTCAGTGACCAAAGCTCAACCACTGGGGAGACAAATGTTTTCAATTATCCAAGAATTCACTGGAGACCCTGGGGAGCAGAGAACAATTAAGAAATAGGTAAATCTAAGGCACAGAATAAAGAACACGAGGCACGAAGCACAAAAGTGACAAGGCCTTGGCAAATGCAGGCTTTAAAATCCTCTGCATTCTATCTCAGCTTGGTTAGCTATTCTCTCTGAGAATGAGATCTGCTAATTCCTCCTTAAAGACTTTTTATTTTTTTTATTGAATCATAGCTGTGTACATTAGTTCAACCATGGGGTACAGTGTGGGGGCTTCACATGCAATCTGAGATATTTTATCAACCTGATTGACATACCATTCATGATATTTTGAAATCACCACCTACTGCGGCTAAGTGTTCACACCTTTCTTTGATTCTTTGATGCCAGCGATGTCTCAACTAAACTCTTCAAACCAGTGGAGATCCATGTGAATAGCCAAGCCAAGATGTAGATGAGCATAGTTATTTTGCATATATATGCTGAAACATACACAATATTTTTTTGGAAATGGAAAGGACTCACTCATATCTTACAGTCCTTATAGACAAATAAATACTTGTCACACTTGCATATTATTTTTCAGTTTTTCTATATTGTGGAATGACAATCGTTGTAACAATTGTTATTGTTAACTATGCTGCTGGCTAGTATTTTGATTTTCTGTGGAGTTCCTTCAGTTTTGGTGGTTTTGGTTACACCCACTGAACAGGAATGGAATCCCGAAGAGACTTGTTAAGGTGTGAACTAGCAGCTGGAAGCTGAAGCAGAAATTCTTCACTGTGCACCTGGCCTCAGTTCGTCATTCAATTGTGTTCTCAGAACTCTTCATTTATATCAGTGGGGAGATTTTTTTGGCTAACAAAATGGCTGAGAACACATTGTCCTAAGAAGCAGTAAAACACTGTGTAATTAACATGTACCTTCTCTGCTTATTTTGCTTTGCTTTCTCCAGCTGATGATAAGAAACAAAGATCAGTGAGATGATATGATGAAGTAAAAGAGAAATCATACAATAAACATTCATTAAAACACGTAGAAGTACACATTTTACATTTTTATATGACAAGTTTAGAGAGCTCTAACTTTGGAGGAAGCTTAGCGAGGTAGTAGGACTCACCTGTGCACATGAGTGTGGGTAACCATTGTTCTTTCTGTGTTTACCCATTACTGACAAATGCAAATCTAATGCCTGCTATTAGATGATGGCTTATATTCTGACCTTAAGAATGACTTCTGGCTCGGCGCCTATGGCTCAACAGGCTAAGGCGCCAGCCATGTACATCTGAGCTGATGGTTCGAATCCAGCCCAGGCCCACCAAACAACAATGACGGCTACAACCAAAAAATGACCAGGCATTGTGGCGGGCACCTGTAGTCCCAGCTACTTGGGAGGCAGAGGCAGGAGACTTGCCTGAGCCCAGGAATTGGAGGTTGCTGTGAGCTGTGACGTCACAGCACTCTATCCAGGGTGACAGCTTGAGGCTCTGTCTCAAAAAAAAAAAAAAAAAAAAGAATGACTTCTAATCCCTTGTTAATCACATGTGCAAAAGTGACTACATCAGTAGCAATAACCACAATTGTCATGACCAAATAATTGCCTTTGTGGCCTTCAAATGGTATAAACATGCTTTTTTTTTTTTTTTTTTTAAGAGATGGAGGTCTCAGTTCATTGCCCAGGCTCGTCTTGAACCTTTGACCCCAAGCAATTATGCCTCCCAAATTGCTGGGATTGCAGATTACAGGCATGAACCACTGTGCCCAGCCAAAAGTACTGTTTTTATTTTTATTTTTTACATGTACATGTGTTTATTAGATTTCCACCTTTTGCTTTCACAGAATTAAAAAGGCTAACAATTCGATAATAATAACAATGTTTAAGGGTAAGGACTAGAAACAAAACCTTGGAAAAAACAAATGAAGATAAATACATTCAGAAAAGAAATCAGACGACTGCTGCATCAAAACATTAAGCAATAGTAATAATAATAATGCAAAGAAAGTAACATTCACAGTGTCAGACAAGAGCATGTCTATCATAGAATGCTTTGACTCTGAGGTTCAATATGGAGTCATCAGCTAACTTTTTCTTCTTATTATTTTTTTTCCGAAGTCTCAAAAAATAGACAACTAATATTTACAAATAAAAGTAAAAGATAATTTCCAAAAACAGATCATGCCAAATCCCATAGACAATAGAAAAAGAAGAAATACTTCAAAATCATTCTACTTGACCTGAATACACCTGATATTAAAATTGGAGAAAATAAATTATTAAAAAGGGGAAATTACAAACATATTTCACTTATAAATGAGGATGCAATATCCTAAACAACATATTAACAAGTTGAATTAAAAATTAATGTTTGAGTAATGTACTTTGGCCAAAATTAAATCTAATTTATGTGAGAATTAGTCACTATTTCCTTTCCTTTTCTTTTTTTTTTCTTGTTTTCCTTTCCCTCACTCTCTCCCTCCTTCTCTGTCTCGTCTCTCCTTTCCCCATGCCCCACGGTGTCAATAATTGTCCTCATATCAATGTTGAATACATAGGATGCATATTTCTCCATTCCTGTGATGCTTCACTAAGAATAATACGTTCCTGGAACTGGAACATATTCTTCTTAGCAAAGTATCTCAAGAATGGAAGAAAAAGTATCCAGTGTACTCAGTCCTACTATGAAACTAATCTATAGCTTTCATATGAAGGCTATAGCCCAATTATAGTACAAGAATATGGGGAAAGGGGAAAGGGAGGGGGGAGGATGGGTAGAGGGAGGGTAATTGGTGGGATCACACCTAAGGTGCATCTTAGAAAGGTATAGGTGAAACTTACTAAATGCAAAATATAAATGTCTTAACACAATAACTAAGAAAATACCATGAAGGCTATGTTAACCAGTTTGATGAAAATATTTCAGATTGTATATGAAACCAGCACATTGTAACCCATGTTTGCATTAATATACACAGCTATGATTTAATAAAAAAGAAAAAAAAAAGAACAATGTGTTCCACCTCCATCCAAGTTAGGACAAATGCTGCAAAATCTCCATTTTTGATGGCTGAATAATATTCCATGGTGTATATATACCACAGCTTACCAATAAATTCCTGGGTTGAAGGACATTTAGGCTGTTTCCACATTTTAGCGATTACAAATTGGGCTGCCATAAACAGCCTAGTACAAGTGTCTTTATAATAAAAGGTTTTTTTTTTTTTTTTTTTCCTTCTGGATACATGCCCAGTAATGAGATTGCAGGATCAAATGGGAGGTCTAATTTGAGTTCTTTGAGGTTTCTCCATACTTCCTTCCAAAAAGGTTGGAACAGTATAAAAGTGTTCCTTTCTCCCCACATCCATGTCAGCACCTGCTTTTCTGAGATCTTGTGATATAGGCTATTCTTACAGGAGTTAGATGATAACTCAGGGTGGTTTGAATTTGCATTCTCTAATAATTAGGGATGATGAGCATTTTTTTCATGTGTTTGCTAGCCATTCTTCTTTAGAGAAGATTCTATTCATCTCTCTTCTCCATTGATGTATGGGATTGTTGAGTTTTTTTCTTGTGCATTAATTGAAGTTCTGTATAGATCCTGGTTATTAAGCTTTTGTATGTTTCAAAATATGTAAATATCCTTTCCCATTGGGTGAGTTGTCTATTTGCTTTGGTTGTTGTCTCCTTGGCTGCACAGAAGCTTTTCAGTTTAATTAAATCCCATGTGTTTATTGTTGCAGTTATTGCTATTGCCATGACAGTCTTCCTTATAAAGTCTTTACCCAGCCTGATATCTCTCAGTGTTTTTTTCTATTCTTTCTTTGAGGGTATCTATCATTTCACACCTTAAATTTAAGTCCTTTATCCATCTTGAATCAATTTTTGTGAGTGAAGAAAGGTGCGGGTCCAGTTTCAATCTTTTACAGGTGGCTATCCAATTCTCCCAGCACCATTTGTTGAATAGGGAGTCTTTCCCCCAAGTGGATGCTTTTGTTTGGTTTATCGAAGATTAGGTGGCTGTAAGTTGTTGGTTTCATTTCCTGGTTGTCTATTGGATTACAAATGTCTATGTCTCTATTTTTGTGCCAGTACCATGGTGTCTTGACTACTATGGTCTTGTAATATAGCTTAAAATCTGGAAGGCTTTGTTTTTATTACCAAGTGCTACCTTAGCTATACAGGGTTTTTTCTGGTTCCATATAAAACACAGAGTCATTTTTTCCAAGTTTTGAAAGTAGGATGATAGTATTTTAATAGGGATGGTGTTAAATCTGTAAATAGCTTTGGGAAGAATAGACATTTTAACAATGTTGATTCTTCCCAACCATGAGCATCGTATTTTCTTCCATTTGTTAATGTCCTCTGTTGTTTCCTTTCTTAGGGTTTCATAATTTTCTTTTTAGAAGTCCTTCACCTCTTTTGTTAGGTATATTCCTAAGTATTTCATTTTCTTTGGGGCTATGTTAAAGGGAGTTGTGTCCTTAATTAACCTCTCATCTTGGCTGTTGTTCATGTATACAAAGGCAACTGACTTGTGGACATTGATTTTATATCCTGAGACATCACTGTATTTTTTGAGGACTTCCAAGAGTCTTGTGGTTGAGTCTTTAGGGATCTCTAAGTATAAGATCATATCATCAGCAAAAAGGGAGAGTTTGACCTCCTCTTCACCCATTTGGATGCCCTTTATTTTCTCATCTTGTCTAATTGTATTGGCTAGAACTTCCAGCACTATGTTGAATAGTAATGGTGACAGAGGACAACCTTGTCTGGTTCTAGTTCTAAGTTCTAAAGCTTTCTAGTTCTAATAGCTTTCAGTGATACTCCATTCAGTAAAATATTAGCTGTGGGTTTGTCATAGATGGCTTTGATCAGTTTAAGAAATGCACCGCCAATGTCTATATTCTTTAGAGTTCTAATTAGAAAAGGCTGCTAGATTTTATTGAATGCTTTTTCTGCATCTACTGAGAGGATCATATAGTCTTTGGTTTTGCTTCTGTTGATACGGTGAGTTTATGGACTTGCATTTGTTAAACCAGCCTTGAGTCCCTAGGATAAAACTTACTTGATCATGATGTATAACATTTTGATGATAAGCTGCAATCTATTTGGCTAATATTTTGTTGAGAATTTTTGCATCTATATTCATTAGTGAAATTGGTCTGAAATTCTCCTTTTTTAGTTTGGTCTTTTCCTGGTTTTGGTGTCAGGGTGATGTTTGCTTTGTAGAACATGTTGGAGAAGATTCCTTCCTCCTCAATTTTTTGGAATAGTTCCTGTATAAGCTCTTCTTTCAAGGTTTGATAGAATTCTGTTGTGAAGCCATCCAGACCAAGGCATTTTTTTTGTTGGGAGATTTTTTTTTATTGTTTCTTTGATCTCGTGCTTGAAATTGGTCTGTTCTGGAGATCTATTTCATCTGGGCTAAGTCTAGGGAGAGGGTGTGATTTCAAATATTGATCCATTTCCTCACATTATTCAATTTCTGGGCATAAATTTTCTGGTAGTATTCAGAGATACTCTCTTGTGTCTCTGTGGCATCAGTTGTTATTTCCCCTTTATCATTTCTGTTTTTTTTTTTTTTTTTGGCCGGGGCTGGGTTTGAACCCACCACCCTCAGCATATGGGGCCAGCGCCCTACTCCTTGAGCCACAGGCGCTGCCCATTTTTTTGTTTGTTTGTTTTGTTTTGTTTTTGAGACAGAGCCTCAAGCTGTCACCCTGTATAGAGTGCAACCTCCAATTCCTGGGCTCAAGCGAGTCTCCTGCCTCTGCCTCCCACATAGCTGGGACTACAGGCACCCGCCACAACGCCTGGCCATTTTTAGGTTGCAGCCACCATTGTTGCTTGGCGGGCCCAGGCTGGATTCGAACCCGCCAGCTCAGGTGTACATGGCTGGTGCCTTACCCGGTTGAGCCACAGGCGCCGAGCCAACCTTTATCATTTCTGATTGAGATTACTCGAGTTTTTACTTTTTTATCTCTAGTTAGTCTCGTCAGAGGTTTATCTATTTTTTTTTCTAAAAACCAACTCCTTGTTTCATTAATTTTCTGAATGATTCTTTTGTTTTCAATTTCATTGATCCCTGATTTAATTTTGGACATGTCTTTTCTTCTGCTGGGTTTAGGCTTAGATTGTTTTTCTTTTTCCAATTTCATCAGATGGCTTGTGAGTTTGTTGATGTGCTTTCTTTATGTTTTTCAAATGTAGGCTTCTAAAGTGATAAATTTTCTTCTCAGGACTGCTTTTGCTGTATCCTATAGGTTTTAGGAGCTTGTGTCTTCATTGTTGTTATACTCAAGGAAGTTAATGATTTACTTTTTTATTTCTTCCTGCAACCAACTGTCATTCAGCATAAGGTTGTTTAACTTCTATGCCTTTGTGTGAGGTTGAGCATTTTTTTTGGAATTGAGTTCCACTTTTAGTGCCTTGTGATCTGAGAAGATGCAAGGTACAATTTCAATTATTTTGATTCTATTGAGGTTTGTTCTGAGTCCTAGGATATGATCAATTTTGGAGAATGTTCCATGGGACGATGAGAAGAATATATATTCTTTATCTCCAGGATGGAGTGTTCTATATATGTCTATCAAGCACAGCTGTTCTAGGATCTCATTTAAATCTCTAATATGGTTGTTTAATTTCTGTTTAGAGGATCTGTCCAGCTCTGAGAGAGGGTGTTGAAGTCCCCTGTTATTATGATGTTGTAGGATACCATATTGCTTAGACTAAGCAAGGTCTGTTACAAGAATCTGGGAGCATTTAAATTGGGTGCATAAATATTTAGAATTGTAATTTCTTATTGTTTTATTTTTCTTTTGACCAATATGAAGTGACCATGATTGTATTTTTTGACTTTAGTTGCTTTAAATCTACATGTATCTGAAAATAAGATTGCAACTCCTCTTTTCTTCTGAATTCCATTTGCCTGAAAAATTGACTTCCAACCCTTAACTCTGAGTTTTAATTTGTCTTTTGACATGAGGTCTGTTTCCTGCAGACAGAAAATAGATGGCTTGTGTTTTTTAATCCAATCAGCCAATCTATGCCTCTTCAGTGGAGAGTTCAAGCCATTGACATTTATTGAGATAATTGATAAGTGTGATAGCATTCTATTCATCATATTTTGTGAAAGTCCGTTGGTTAATTTTGTCTTTTGCATTATTATGGAAACTAGATTCTGTCATTTAATTTCTGGGTGTTTACTTTGCTGAAGGTCCATTTTGATGGTCAGTGTCTAGGACAGGTTGAAATATTTCCTGTAAAGCTGGTCTTATTGTGGCAAATTTCCTCAATGTTTTCATATCAATAAAAATTTGATTTTTCTGTCAATTTGAAAGCTTAGTTTAGCAGGATATAGAATTCTGGGCTGGAAATTGTACTGTTTAAGTGGGTTAAACATAGATGACCATTGTCTTCTGGCTTGAGAATTTTCATTAGAGAAGTCTGTGGTCACCCTGACAGATTTGACCCTGTATGTTAGTTGGCCCTTACTCCTGGCAGCTTTCAAAATCTTTTGTCTTGACTTTAGATAATTAATCACAATATGTCTTGGAGAAGCTCTATGTGAGTTGAGGTGACCAGGGGACCAATATCCTTCTGAAAGGAGTATGTCAGTATCTTTGGTGATATTTGGGGAATTTCCATTTATAATATTCTCTACAATGGCTTCCATTCCTCTGGGGCATTCTTCTTCCCCTTCTGAGATATCTACACTCATATGTTTGAACACTTCATAGAGCCCCAAAATTCTGTCAGTGAACGTTCTGCTTTCTCTCTCTTCTTTTCGGCCTCTTTAACTATCTGAGTTATCTGAAGAGCTTTAACTTCTACCTCTGAGATTCTTTCTTCTACATGATCTAATCTGTTGATATTTTCTATTGCATCCTTAATTTCCCTAATTGACTGTTTCAGTTCCTTCAGCTCTGCTATATCCTTTCTATATTCTTCATATCATTCATCTCTTATTTGATTCTGTTTTTGAATTTCCTTTTGGTTATTATCCATTTTCTCAGCAATTTCTTTCATTTTTTCTTCATTGTTTTCCACTTTCTCAGGAATTTCCTTCATTGTTTTCACCATTTATATTTTAAATTCCCCTTCTGTCATTTCTAACATTTCTTTTTTTCTTTTTTCTTTTTTTTAAAGCACTTCCAAAAAGACTTGGAAGCTAGTCCCTCTCACAAAGGAGAAAGGTGAGAGATGGACAGAGCCACTTCTAACATTTCTTTATAGGAGGAATCCTCTGCTGTAGCTACCTCATAATCCCTAGAAGGGGTTACTCTGGACTGGTATTTCATGTTGCCAGGATTTTTTTGCTGATTCTTCTTCATCAGTGCTTTCTTATATCTATTCTCTTACCCTAATTTTCCTTTCATTTCTTCTGGTTCTTTAATTTACTGTGCCACTGGCCTAAAGTTTTAATGAGTCCTTTTGTATGGGACCAGAAGGATGAGAAGATTTAAGAGCAAGAAGGAAAAAAAGATTTTAGAAAAGAAAGAAAAAAGAGAAAGAAGAGGGGGTGAGCAAAAGGAAATATTGACAAAAAGAAGAAAGGCACCAAAAAAAAAGAAACAGGAGTAATATAGGTATATAGTAGGGTACCATGACCCAACCTTAAAGATCCCCAACCTCTGGGGTGCTGGGTTGGGTGATTCCCTTGAGGTCAACAGCTCTTTGCCAGTGGATCAGACATAGTACCCAACCTCCACCAGGTAGAGAGGAAAGACAAAAATATTATAAATCAAACCAAAACAAACAAGCAAAAACCCTTATGGGATAAAATTGGGGAGGGGAACAAATAACAGGGGCAGAAATACTGGCAAATGTGAAATTCTAATTGTTAAAGAAGGTAAAAACAGATGTCAAGGAAAAATGTTGAAATTAAGAAAAAAAAAATAAACCTCCCAAACTACGGGTGCTGAAAGATGGCAGCAGAGATGGTCCCATAGCCCATCTCTCCCCG
>CAUYON010020026.1:0-12600 GCA_963573935.1 Arctocebus calabarensis
TTATGCTGAAAGATAGATGGGTCATTGATGAGATTAAGAAGGAAATCACTAAATTTTTGGAACAAAATGACAATGAAGACACAAATTATCAACACCTCTGGGATACTGCAAAGGCAATCCTAAGAGGGAAATTTATAGCACTGCAAGCCTTCCTCAAGAGAACCCAAAGAGAGGAAGTTAACAACTTAATGGGACATCTCAAACAACTGGAAAAGGAAGAACATTCTAGCCCGAAACCCAGCAGGAGAAAAGAAATAACCAAAATCATGGCAGAATTAAATGAAATTGAAAACAAAAGAATTATACCACAGATCAATAAATCAAAAAGTTGGTTCTTTGAAAAGGTCAAAAAAATAGATAAACCTTTGGCTACTCTAATCAGGAAAAAAAGAGTAAAATCTCTAATTTCATCAATCAGAAATGGTAAAGATGAAATAACAACAGACCTCTCAGAAATTCAAAAAATCTTTAACAAATATTACAAGAAAATTTACTCTAAGAAATATGAAAATCTAAAGTAAATTGACCAATATTTGGAAGCATACCACCTTCCTAGACTTAGCCAGAATGAAGTGGAAATGTTGAACAGGCCAATATCAAGTTCGGAAATAGCATCAACCATACAAAACCTCCCTAAAAAGAAAAGCCCGGGACCAGATGGCTTCACGTCAGAATTCTACCAACCCTTTAAAGAGGAACTAGTACCTATATTATTCAACCTTTTCCAAAATATAGAAAAAGATGGAATACTACCCAACACATTCCATGAAGCAAATATCACCTTGACCCCTAAACCAGGAAAAGATCCAACAAGAAAAGAAAACTACAGACCAATATCACTAATGAATATTGATGCAAAAATATTCAATAAGATCCTAACAAATAGGATACCAATACCAGCAACACATCAAACAAATTATACATCACGACCAAGTGGGCTTTATCCCAGGATCCCAAGGCTGGTTCAATATACGTAAATCCATAAATGTAATTCAGCACATAAACAAATTTAAAAAAAAAGACCATATAATTCTCTCAATTGATGCAGAAAAAGCTTTTGATAATATCCAGCATCCTTTCATGATCAGAACACTTAAGAAAATGTGTATGGAAGGAACACTTCTTAGACTGATAGAGGACATCTACAGCAAACCCACATCCAATATTGTATTGAATGAAGTTAAATTGAAATCATTTCTACTGAGATCAGGAGAATCAGGCAAGGTTTCCCATTGTCTCCACTGCTTTTTAACATTGTAATGGAAGTCTTAGCCATCACAATTAGGCAAGAAAAGGTGATCAAGGTTATCTGCATAGAGTCAAAAGGGATCAAACTTTCACTCTTCACAGATGATATGATTGTATATCTGGAAAACACCAGGAATTCCACTGCAAAAATCTTAGAAGTGATTAAAGAGTGAGCAGCATCTCAGGTTACAAAATCAATACTCATAAATCTGTAGCCTTTATATATACCAACAATAGTCATGCTGAATCAATAGTCAAGGACTCTATTGCATTCTCAGTAGTGCCAAAGAAGATGAAATATTTGGGAGCTTACCTAACAAAGGATGTGAAAGAGAACTATGAAACTCTAAGAAAAGAAATAGCTGATGATGTTAACAAATGGAAAAACATACTATGCTCATGGCTGGGAAGAATCAACATTGTTAAAATGTCCATACTATCCAAAGCAATATACAATTTTAATGCAATCCCAATTAAAGCTTCATTGTCATAATTGCCAAGTCATAGAAGAAGCCCAAGTGCCCATTGATCCACGAATGGATTAATAAATTGTGGTATGTGTACAGCATGGAATATTATGCATCCTTAAAAAAGATGGATACGTTACCTCTTTCATGTTTACATGGATGGAGCTGGAACATATTCTTCTTAGCAAAGTATCTCAAGAAAGGAAGAAAAAGTATTCAATGTACTCAGCCCTACTATGAAACCAATTATAGCTTTCATATCAAAGCTATAACCCAATTATAGCCCAAGAATATGGAGGAAGGGGATAGAGAGGTGAGGGGGGGGGAGGATGGATTGAGGCAGGGTAATTGGTGGGATTACACCTATGGTGCATCTTACAAGGGTACATGTGTAATTTACTAAATGTGGAATATAAATATCTTAACACAATAACTAAGAAAATGACGTGAAGTCTATGTTAACCTGTTTGATTACAATATTTCAAATTGTATATAAAATCAGCACATTGTACCCCATGATTGCATTAATGTACACAGCTATGATTTAACAAAAAAAAAAAAGAAAAAGAAAAAACTAGCATGAATTCCTTTTGCCTTCTTCATAGCTTCTTGGCTAGAAGATCTGTTCTTACCATGGATCTTAGCCTCAACAGCATATGATATTTTTCACTATGTCTGGAATTGACTTGACATATCTGAATTGCCAGCATCACTGCTCTTGTGCTTTGGGACCAATATTAAGTAAAGTAAGGGTTACATGAACACAAGTACTGTGATATGCTGCAGTCAATCTGATAACATAGATGGCTCCTAGTGAATGGTGAGTAGTGTGTACAGTGCAGATATGCTGAACAAAGAGATGATTCTAGCCCCAGATGAAAAAGCGCATCACGGTGCCGGATTTCATCACACTGTTCAGAACAGAGCACAATTCAAAATTTCTGAAATGGTTATTTCTGGAATTTTCCATTTAATATTTTTGGGCCACAGCTGATTGCAAGTAACTGAAACTTCAGGCAAGAGAGGACAGTTGTAATCATGGGTCATGGTTGGAGATAAAGCCAAACATTCCAGCTGAAAGGATTGTACTTTATCTTGTGGGCTGAGGGAGTCATTAAAAGTTTGTAGAAGGAGATTTGGGAGGGTCTACGAAAAGTAGTCTAGTAGCAATGCACAGATGAGAATAATTGTGGAAAAATGTAAACCAGTATAAACTTTATTTTAGTCAACAGAAAGTGAGGTTATGATGATATAAATGAGGGTAGTGGTGGTAGTCGGTAGAAGGAAATGCAAGGACAAAGGCAAAATATAGTGTAAAAGAATAGTCTAGATGACCATATTACTATTGCAAATATGAAGGTAAAATGAGAGGAAGAATTTAAAAATTCCAAAGTTCTGAGTCTCCCTGATTGGTATTGAGGTACCAATGTGGAAAAAAAGCTAATTTTGAAGAGGAGGCACATGGTAAAGCATGGAAATGTTATGCAGGAGAAAAGAGTTCTATTTGGGGTATACTAAATATGATGAATTGATAGGAAATCTCAGTAGAAATATCAAGTAAACACTGGATCATATAAGCTGGTAAAGATGTGATGTTTGAAGCTGAGGAAATGTATAATATCTCTCATATAGCATGTACAAAAATAACCAAAAAGGCCAAGAATAGAAATCTGGATGTAAGAAGTAAAAAGATTCAGTAAAGGAAATAGAGCAAGGAAGGAACTATTAGTCCAGTGAAGAAAACAGAACGTACATTAGGCATTTCTAAATGGGACTTAATACAGGAAATTGATTAATAGGTATCAGAGAGCTGCAAGAACAGAAAAGGGATGCTGAAGCCAGAGATTAAGAACTATAAGAAGCAGCCACTCTCCCTACGGCTGAGAAAACAAAGAAGAGGTGGTAACACCAGAACCCAGGAGTTGGAGGAGGGTAACACCAGAACCCTGTGGAGTTGGTGGTCCTTTGGAAAAAACTTCTTGAAGTTGGCTCTTGGAGGTGGGTACGGTGGCTCATGCATGTAATCATAGCACTCCGGGAGGCCCGGGAGATGGGTGATAGCTTGAGCTCACCAGTTGGAGACCAGCCTGAGCAAAAAGTGAGAGCCCGTCTCTACTAAAAATAGAAAAACTGAGGCAAGTGGATTACGTGAGCCCATGAGTTGCAGATTGCTGTGAGCTATGACTCCACAGCCCTTCTACCCAAGATGACAGTCTCTGATTCTGTCTTAAAAATAAATAAAATAAATAAATAAATAAAACATAAAAATAAAGAAGCTGGCTCTCAGATCTGCAGGCTGAGGATGGTAGAGCCAGTCTGAGAGGCCCCAGGAACTCAGTGGAGGGGACATATTACGTAGATGCCTAGAAGATGTGTCAAGGGAACTCTGGGACATCACACACTCCAGCCTTAAAGGAGTCACACTCTAATTATCCACAGAGGCAGAGGCCCGTAGTTGCAAAAGTAGCTGAAGCCTGGAGCCAAGTGTTTATCCACTGTTGCTGGAACAGTGCTACTATTAAAGAAACTGCAGGAACTGGAAGAAAGTCCTCACTCTTTTAACTTCCAACCCCTCTTTGGCAGAACCTTGCAGGAAGCCAGAAAGATAAGCAACTCTAGGAGCCTTTATTTGCAGAGTTCCACGCCCATGTTCATGGAAGGGAGTAGGGAAGGCCTCTTGGGGTTGACAACAGCTAAATAATAATCAGCACATCTATAGAGGAACATGCTATAAAACCCAAAGGAAAAATGAGGTTTTAATGAGAAAGAGGAGGAAAATCCAACAAATGCTAGAAATATGTTAAAGAGAAAAAAGCAGGTTAAGAATTTGGTGACTAATTTATAAATGAAATATTTTTAAATGAGTTAAGCATCAGAGCAAATTCTCATTAAAAACTTTAGAAACTACTTCCAGGCTCTTTGATATACAGTTTTTTCGTTACTTTAAAAACTTGAAAAATAAAACTTTTATTACTTTTAGTAATAAAACTTTTAGTATAGGGGATGGCAACTGACATTCTAAAATATCTGTAATGAAAAAAGAAATGATGTGTATTATCAAAGTATTAACAATTGCGTGTAAAATTATTTTTTATTTTATCAAAAGAGTACTGCTTTCTCCAAGAAAGGTATGTAGGAAATATATCAGTTTCTACTTTTTATTGTCACAAATGCATTTGTAAAATTCTTATTAAATTCCTTCTGAGCCATTGGAAATATGTGCATAGCCCATGTTAGCATCCAGTGATTTAATATTAATTTGGGATGCCCAGGACACTGCTGTGGAGAAGATCAGCCTGAGAGAGTGACATTAAGAAAATTCTCTTCCTCTCTCCTGCAGAGACTAGAATTCCATCACACCAGTATCTCTGCCTTTTTCCTTTCCTCCCACAGAGCTTAAGATAATCAGCTTAGAATGTATATTTCACAGTCCTCTGAAGTATTATAGTAATATTAATAAAATCCTCACATGATATTTGGACAAAAGTCAGTGATAGATAAAGAAACCAACATGTTTCTCAGGTTTGAAAAGGATTAGAAAAGTCTCCATGCTTTTAAAAAAGGAAAAGCTACATTTTAGTAACTGTAAGTGCAATGATATAATGAGGTTTAGGCAACCAGCATATGCCAAATTCTGTATTATTGTTTTTTTTTGCATGACAGAGCATAAAACTAGCATGTTAAAAGTTAAAATTATCCTGACTTCCTGCAAAAGGGAAGAAATGGTTGAATGAAAGTCAAAAGTCAAGCATAATGATAAAGCTTCCCCTTTTGCTAAATTGTCTCTCTTTTCCTCTTCAGGGCAACAAGTTACGTACAGAGGCAGGTTCTTTTAAGCATCTGAAGTGCACCCTGAATTTGTTTGTTCTCCAACCAGTTTTTGTTTAGAAAGGTATATGCAAATGTGTTTTATACACCCCCGTACGTAGTTCAGAAAGATTACTAGACAAATTGCTGTTTCATAGAGAAACAGTGGAGCACCCCAGTTAGTAGAGTTTTGTCTGAGTTAATCCATGTTGATCTCATAAGTCTTCGTATAGTATAAAATATACATACTGATATACAATATAGTAGTAAATATTTACTATTGAAGCACTATACTATTTCTGAATAAATACTCAAAATAACCATATAAGCCAGGAAATATTATTCCCATTTACCATGTGAAGAAACTGAGGCCTAAAGAGGATTTTATCAAACAGCTAATAAATGACAAAGTTGCATTTTTTTTAAATTAGTATTTGAAAATATTTCATTTTACTATTATTGTTATTTTTTATTGTTTGGGATTCATTGGGATACACAGAATTAGGTTACACTGATTGCATTTGTTAAAGTCCCTCTTATAATTGTGTCTTGCCCCCAAGAGTTGTGCTATACACTGTGAACCACACATCCTCCTCCCTTTTCCCCACTCCCCCCCACTTATTCTCTTTTCTCCCCTTGTATTAGCTCATCTATTGCCTTCATATTAGAATAGAATTCAATGGATTCTTTTTTTCCCATTCTTGTGATTATTTACTAAGAAGATTGTGTTCTACTTCCATCCAGGGTAATACGAAAGATGTAAAGTCTTCATCTTTTTCAGAGGTTGAATAGTATTCCATAATATAAATATACTATGTTTTGTTAATCCATTCCTGGGTTGGTGAGCATTTAGGCTATTTCCACATTTTGACGATTGCAAATTGAGCTGCAATGAACAGCCTAGTACAAATGTCCTTATGATAAAGGATTGTTTTTCTTCTTGGTAGATACCTTATAATGGGATTGCAGGATCAAATGGGAGGTCTAATTTAAGTACTTTAAGGATTCTCCATATTTCCTTCCAAAGAGGCTATATGAATTTGCAATCCCATCAGCAGTGTAAAACTGTTCCCTTCTCTCCACATCTATGCCAGCATCTGCAGTTTTGAGACTTTGTTATGTGGACTGTTCTCACTGGGGTTAGGTGATATCTCAGGGTAGTTTTGATTTGTATTTCTCTGATGATTAGGGATGATGCGCATTTTTTCATATGTTTGTTAGCCATTCATCTGTCTACTTTAGAGAAAGTTCTATTCATGTCCCTTGCCCAGTGGTCTATCGAATTGTTTGCTCTTTTTTTTGTTGATTAATTTGAATTCTCTATAGATGCTAGTTAAGTTTTTGTTCGAGTCATAATATGCAAATATTTTCCCATTCTGAAGGTTGTCTGTTTGCTTTGGTTGTTGTTTCCTTAGCTGTGCAGAAGCTTTTCAGTTTAATTAAGTCCCATTGGTTTCTTTTTATTGTTGTTGCAATTGCCCCAGAAGTCTTCTGCATACAGTTTTTCCCTAGGCCAATATCATTGAGTGTTTTCCCCACACTTTCTTAGAGGATTTTTATTGTTTCATGCCTTAGATTTAAATCTTTATCCATTATGAATCAATTTTTGTAAGTGGTGAGAGGTGAGGATCTAGTTTCAGTTTTTTACACGTGATTATCCATTTCTCCCAGCACCATTTTTTTTTGAATAGAGAGTCTTTTTCCCAGTGTATGTTTTTGTTTGGTTTATTTGGTTTATCAAAGATCAGGTGACTATGAGAGGTTAGTTTCATTTCATGGTTTTCTATTCAGTTCCATTATGCCTCACAGGGCCTGAGTCATACATATTCAGTAGGTTTTGGGGAAAAGATATATATATTTATCAAGGGATCCAAGCACAGGTGTAATGGGAAATGTTCATTTTTGGGGAAAATTTTAGAATTCAGATGAGTTGGAATTTGACTCTTTTAATTAAAAGGTAAAATATAGGACATTAACACAGTTTGTATCTATAAGCTGGTGAAGTGTAGAAGGACTGCAATCGTTTATCAGAAAAGAATATTTGTAAGATTATTCCTCTGTCCAGTCAGAGTTGCAGTGGTCTGAGTTGTAAGTCAGCTTCATAGCTCCCACTGTTTGGGAGTTTAGCAAGGATATGTTTTTCTTATACGTATAGGAATTTAGAAATATGACAGGGCACTAACTGCTCTGAGCCCATGACCCATAGATAACTTTTGTTTCCTTAACCTTAGAATATATCTTAGTTGATATAGGGGCACCTATTTTGGTCTCCCAGATCACAAGTCCTGTACTTTTCTTATGGATTTTATTGATTTCCTTTTATTATCTCACCCTTGCTTTAAAATCTCTTTTAGAATGAATCTTGCTTGATCTAATTCCTCACCTGCACATAGTCTCATTCATTGTACATACAACCTTTTCTTATGACAATGAATTTCCTCATAGACTTTGTAATTTTTATTTGTCAGCTATCATCATTGGAAATTATTTTCCATAAGAAAAATAAATATCCTGAATCTTGACTTCTGGTTTTATCTCTGACATGACTTCAGCATAGAAATCACCCTTTCCAGCCTTACAATCAGAAAAAGGTTTAACAAGCTGATAAGCAATGATACCTCTTAGACTCAGAGAATTAAGTACACAGGCAAAATTTGGAGTTATAGGAAATATAGAAAAACACAGATGAGATCAGCTACTTGGAACAGAAATTATTAGATCCATCAACTGGAAAAACAAAAAAGAAACTTAAGTAGTAATTTTATGATTAGAATTTCTCTAAGCAAAGTACAGACCATGTTGAGAATGAGAAATTGCTGCAGGCTGCAATTTTGGAGGGGAGCAACTCACTTTCTTGGGTTTTACCTATAGGCACTTTATCATATTCTTAGGCTTATGCTGGAGATCTAAGAAACATCAATTCTTTTGCAGAGTGAAGGGAAAGTATCCAGCTCAAAATAAATCCAGTATGTTGTTCATAACAAAAGCGTACTCTCAAGTGGAAAAAAAAAGTGGGACACAAAAACAAATATACTAGAGGAAATTAAAGCCTTTATAACCATGGGTTACACTAAGGCATGTCATATTCAAACCACAGAAAATCAAAGACCAAGAAATAATCTTAGAAGGATCCAGAGAAAATAAACTACATTACAGATACAGGGGAAAGGGTAATAATTTCTGTTGTTTTATAAAAACCAATCAAGCAAAACAAAACAAATGAACAAAAAACCATGTAATTAAGAGTGTTCTAAAATATTTAAGGTAATGGAAAAAAAATCTCCACCAATCTATAATTCTATAGAAATGTAGGATGTGGAATGATAAAATAAAAGGGGAGGGAGGAAGAGGAAGAAGGTTGAATTAAGATCTGTAATGAATAGGATTTACCTCTTGCAACTCAGGGGGCATCTTTTTATTTTTAATTTCAAATCAATATGAAAGTATAAATTTTTAGGTTACATGGTTTTCAATTCTAAGGTAAAGTTCAAGTTGTGGTTGAACCCTTCACCCTTCATATTGTGCACATTAAGATCCCACCAATTGCCTTCCCTCCTCCCACCAACCACTCATCCTTCTCTACCCTTCCCTCACCCCTCTCTCACTGCCTTTGCTAGACTATATTTGTGCTTTATCATTCATGTGGGCATGGAGTTGTTTATATATTATTTTTATATACTCATTGTATTGAATACATTGGATTTCTTTTACATTCTTGAGAATATTTTATTAAAAAGAATGTGTTTCAACTTTGTTCAGGTAAACATAAAAAATGTAAAATCTCCATCTTTTCTTATGGCTGAATAGTATTCCATAGTATACATATGATACAGTTTGTTGACCTATTCATGGGTTGAGGGGCTGTGAGGTTGCTTCCATGACTTAGCAACTGTGAATTGAACTGCAGTAAACATTCTAGTGCACAACAAAAGCAGCAACGATAATAATAAATTTTCTTTGGCTTTGCTTTCTTCAGATAGAATGATTGGTAGATAAAACTTTTGTTGAAAACAGAGACACAGTAACTATTTTCAACAGGGGAATGATATGAATGAAGAGGTTGTAGGAAGAATGATCTGGCCATAGACAATGTATAGAATGGTAGAATGAAAGGGAGAAATAAAGTGTTTTGCAATAGCTCAGAAAAAAAATATATATCATAATAAAAGCAAGCAAATATAGGATGGCACTTGTGGCTCAGCGAGTAGGGCGCCGGCCCCATATGCCGAAGGTGGCGGGTTCAAACTGAGCCTCGGCTGAACTGAAAAACAAGCAAATACAGAATTAGAGGAAGCAAAGGTGAAGATGAGATTTCAGCTGCAGCAAAATGACTTTGTTGACTGACAAATGCCTTAAAGACTTCACTCAAATATGGTTCTTCCTTTGTGTATTTTATTTACCTTCATTGTTCTGGATGTCAGCTTTCAGCGTAGCCTACCTGCCAATAAACTTTTCTGAGGCACATCCACGACAGTGTGACATTCGGGGTTACTCATTCATAGATTCCAGAACTATGCAAAGGCTGGGAATATGTATCCACAGTTTCTCATTTGTATTTTCAAAGAACATGGCCTGAGGGATACTTTTACCAGCTAAAGGTCTTTCAGTCCTATTCAGAACTCATCTATCCAACTTCCTCCTGAAGTGCATATTCCATAGTAGTTAAGTGCTAGGTTGAATAAGTTCTTTATTTGGATGATGCAGAGCTAATCATCTGATTTTATGATCATGAGCAAGCATGGAGATTACAATCTAATAAAAGGGAGAGTACCCTGTGCAAATATTTCAGTAGGTAGCCAGCAGGGCCCAATCCATAATGGAAGTGTTTCTGTTTGTTTTTCAGTAACTAATGGATTTTGAAATTTATCCTTGGCTTCAAGAACTATCTTCAGAGTCCAAATATGAATTTCCATTGGTGTTTGGGATACATGGTGGCAGGTGTTAGAAGGAAAACAGAATGCCTATTCAACTCTCTATTATGCTGCTGAGCCTAACTTCTTGACCTACTATTTATTTACTAGAATGATAAAAGTACACTTGTACCTGAGTACACAGCTAAAAAACACAACACTTTTTAGCTGTGTAGATTCCTATTGCAGGGAGTGTGAGGAGAGTGACCTTTTAAACGTATTTTGTTCTCTAAATTAATAATGACTTTATATTTAGCTTACAGAAATTATAGTTTCAGAACCATCAAAACCTATAAAGTTAATTGTTTGGAAACCATATTCATTTCTCTATGAGGCTTTTTACTTTTTAATAATCAGGATCCGAATTCATTTTGGGGTCTGTTAATTCAAGTTCTAATGGTCTCAGAATTAGATTTGAGAATCAAGAGTCCTGCATCTTAGATATATGTTCACCAGTAATTTCCTCAGTAACCTTGAGAATACAGTACAGCTCATTTGCCATATGTAATCTCCCTTTTCCTGTCAAATTTTGTTAATGAGAATCATTTCCACAAAGCTCCTAGGAGATTTAGAAGATAAATGGAATTTGGGTTGAAATGAAAGACATATTTTTTGCTGATAAATGTTTCTGTAGTGGCTTTGAGTAAGTATCAAGTATCATTTGCATAAAATTGTAATAAGCCACATTTATTCTCATGGTTACTTTTCTTAAAAAAAAAAAAGCCCCAAAGTGTTTCCTGTAAATGTTTCTGGCAGTCCTCTAAAATAAGATGTGGTTCTCTTAGGTATGAGGGAAAGGATAAACTTATAGATTACTCATGAGCTTTCAAGGAATCTTTGTGCTCTATTCCTGACATAATTTCTTGTGATTCTATTCTTCTTGGAGTCAGAAATAAATACTTTCAATTCATCCTGTCAAAAGATTTCTTGGGAACTGAGATAAGAGCAAATTTGAGTCTCTTATCAGTGAGTCTGTCTTTCGCTGCATGTACACTTAAGTTATCTGATGGCAGTCTATTATTTATGACTATGGTTTGCCTTGTGTTTGTGCAGAGTTTTATGGATTAGCCTAGCTTTTCTTTCTTTCTTTCTTCTGTTTTTCTTTTTTCTTTTTTGGGGGGGCAGCTTTTAAAGGCTTTGAAATGAACTTAGATAAAAAAAATTAGAGAAAATTTTTTCTCAGTGTGTTGTCTTTTACTTTCTTTGATTAAATGGGTTTAAAAACTGTTTCCCCCAGTGTTTGGTGGGGAAAATTTCCAATTATGCTTACAAGTCTAAGAAAATGTCTCTCTACAAATTGCATCCACTAGGATTTAGAGATATATTTCTAATCTATTGTTTGGCATTCTTAAAAACTTTATCAAAGTTGAACCAAATTCCAGGGGAAAAAGCCAGAGTTTACTTTGGTAATGCTGAAGCCAGGAGAAAAATGAGGCTTAGGACAAATGGGCAACCGGGTTACTTCAGTAGCTCAAAACACTTTTTAATATTATAACTACATTTATACTCAAATCTGAGGTATCAGTTCTTATACTATTGTATTTAGTAATGAGAAGAATGGGCTTCAGCTTAACATGCTATTGACTTTAAAAATGCTCATTCTTGGGAACTCCTTTCCATGTCACAGATATCTTTTTTTTTTAATAATTTTATTGAATCATAATTATGTACATTGGTGCACTCACAGGGCACAATTCATATACATTCAGAAATATTTTGATCATACTGTTACAGATATCCTTCATGGCATTTCCTTGATCACTATATAAAGACATTGATACTCTACCTTTAATAAGTTTCGCCAGTACCCTGCTAAGATGTACCGTAGGTGTGTTCCCACTAATTGCCCTCCCTCTACCCATCCTCCCCCCACCCCTCCCCTCCCTTTCCCCTTTCCCTGTATTCCTGTGCTACAATTGGGTTTTAGCCTTCATATAAAAGCTATAAATTAGATTCATATTAGGGCTGAGTACATTGGATACTTTTTCTTCCATTCTTAAGATACTTTGCTAAGAAGAATATGTTAAAGCTCCATCCATGTAAACACAAAAGAGGTAAAGTCTCCATCTTTCTTTAAGGCTGCATAGTATTCCATGGTATACATGTACCACAATTTATTAATCCATTCGTGGGTTGATGGGCATTTGGGCTTCTTCCACGACTTAGCA